>OX392525.1:1448824-1611324 GCA_947623375.1 Apotomis capreana
ATACTTCACGGCGTTTCGTCGTGCTGTTTTAAAAAATTAAATCAACGTAACAAATATAATAAACAGGTGTCTAAATTGACAACATTAAATTAAATTGTCATATCTATAATGTATGTAGTTTTTTGCCAGTAATGAAGGTTGTATACGGTTAGGAAGTATATCGATTAACTGTGAGAATTGTAAAAGAAATGGAATAGCATATATGTAACAACATTTCCGTCATAGTATTTGATTCTGTAAGTAATGTCATAAAAATTTTGAATTTATTCATTCAATCATAAAAAGTTTGATAATAACGACTCCATTGTCCTCTCTGTTCAGATTCTCACCGTATGTACGGAGATGCCATGACTTGCTTTTTTTTACAAGCTTTTATTTAACTTGCATTGTATGTAAGTATGTTTGTTCGGGTGAAATCTTGCAACTCAATTTTGAAGCAGATATCGTCAACCGATTGAGCTGAAATTTTGCATACTTACTTAACTTTGATGACAATACAATAATATGGTACCATGGGGCTGATCTGATGATGGAGCCGGAAGGTGGCCATAGGAACTCTATAACAGAAAAAGCAATCCTACCATGCTTGGGCTCTTTAGAATCGTCTCAGTGAGCATTTGATGGATATCCAAAGAAAAGTACAGTCGGCTATAAAAGCTTGCCACGAAAATGTCATTTTTGACAGACACTTATTTAATTTAGTTTTATCCGTGGGCCCTTTGCGTGATTTGTTACTGACACGCCTCGTCCTTTTGGACAAAGCGCCGAGATCCATGACTTGCGCGACGACGGCGCGGCAAGCGGTTGAGCGAGATATCCGAGCGCAGCGGAACGAGACAGCGAGACACGAGTGGGAGAAGGTACGAGCGCTGGTTCTCGCTCACTCGTATGCCGCTCGCTCATTCTGCTGTCGGTTCCATCCGTAGCTAACCTAGCATTGATTTGGAGAATCTATACATCTACTTTTGTATTTTTTTGGATTTACCGGATCCGGTGGTATCTGAACTATATCGGATATGGATCCTTCCTCTAAGTTATACACTCTTGTCCCAGTGGTTGTGGCTGCTTAGATGCTGTACATGGTTGATCTTAGCTTCAATTTCAAATTTTATCTTTGTTTGAGGATAGGGGTGAATCAACTTTTTTGTGTTGTTTACTCTGTCCTCGTTGTCCAAGTGACATCTTCATACTGTTTCATAGAAAAATGCTTCGGTTGTCCGCGGGACAAATTTTGAGTGACCATAGCAACAAGGTGCACTTAAAAGTTGATTGATCCATAGAATACTTTCTTAAGCAATGATCCACTACTGGCCGTTTTGTGTTACAAGAGCACTTGACCATGGATGATCGATCGGACTGAATTGCCTAATGACCATGAAATGAAGAATGATTACTAACACGGTACTAAGCCCTGCCGAGTGGCAGCACAAAGGAGAGCGCCTCCCCGGTGGCGCCCCAGGAGACGCGGCGCGCCTGGAACAGCAGCGCCCACCACACCAGCCCCACCGCCCACACCACTGCTCCGATACCGCTCATAACCACGTCTAGAAACAAAGCATTCATAAAAACACCATTCTCTGCAGGCGATTTTCCGCGCTGTCTTAACCCCTCGTATGTCGTCAAAAATTTGCTAATCAAATTGAAATTTACTGATATGTTAACGTAAGGTTCAAATGTCCCGCACGGATCCGTGTCTAAGCATACGAGGGGTTAAATAGGTTAAATGATCACTATCGCACTAATATTATAAAGCCGAAAGTTTGTGAGTGTGTTTATGTGTATGTTTGTTACTTCTTCACGGCTCAAATGGCTGGACCAATTTTGATACATTTTGGTATGAAGGTAGCTGACACCAGGTTACTTTTTATCCCGCAAAATGTAGTGTTTCCGTGGGATAAGCGGGTAAGGCGCGGCACAGCTAGTATTAAATAAAAATAATGTACATTACTCTATTTGCTAATGGAATAATACTTTTTTTTTCATTTGTGCATATTAAGCGAATGGGTAAAGTAAACTGTAAGGTCAAAGTTGAAGGGTTTCTGCCTCTTATTCTGCAATAATGGATGGTACGAAAAGTATAATACGACAATACAGAGGGATAACATCAATAATACAAACAAAATCATACAAGATATTATTAGATTGGTAGTAAAATTAGTACTTACACTTTTTGATCTGTTTTTGCTCTTCGAATTGAGGTTTTGTGAAGGCTTCCTTGAAAAACCATACGGCGTTGACCGCCCACACGAAAGGTAGGAAAACACAGCCCACTAAAACAGATATTATATGTATATGTCAACGTTTTAGTGTTTTAGATATATCACTATGGTTTTAGTAGTAGAGGGACTATCAACATATACTCTGATGACTAATGAGCGATCCAGACGATTCATAAAGCTTCTCATAAAAACCTGACCACAAAATTGGCCAACAGAATGAAGACTATGAAGGTATTTGAGCTTACCTTTGAAATACCATCTGCATAATTGTAATTTTTTATCATTAGGTAGCCTCGTTATATCCATTATAATACGTATTTAGTGGTACTGTGTGTGACAACAATAATTATTTTAAGATAAACACTGCAGTGCCTATGATACTGCAAATACTGCAATCACTCAAAAAGTTTGATTTTGACTTTTGTTGATCTGTCAGTGTCATCAAAACTGTTCGAGATACAGATAAACACGACAAAAAGCTAATGACAGTCAGGCTGATTAAGAAGCATGGTGAACTCCCCAAGCCATGTCAAGTTTGTTGGGGTAGAAAAAAAACATAGAAACAAATATGGCGTAATGTGTTGTACGTCAAGATAAAAAATGTATTTTAGTATTTTTCGTGAATAAAAATGTGTAAATCAAGTAAATTAGTGTTTCTTAATTTTATTTTCCTCGCAATAATAGTGCAAATATGTAAGTATCTTTCGGCATTCAGTGCTTTTAACTTAAACTATTCACATCAAAAATTTGTCTTCTTCAAGGTTTTTTGAAGTTTAGTCGATTTTGATCAATTATTAGTACTCTTTAGGACCTTGGGCTGACACTGCAGTCATCTAATTGCTTAAATTGGTCTCCCAACACCGTCCTGTCCAATTTTACCTTGGTATTTAACCTATTCTATATGTCGATAAATTTCATCTCAGCATATTTTGTTTCTAACGGATATATTTTGCTTGATTAACAAGATCCTTTCACTTTTCTATGAGCTACTCTTTCTCCTAGCCGAAATTTCTCTCATTAGTCTCGATACCGTAAACATCTAATGTTTATTTGCGCACATCAATATTTTGAAAACAATGCTGTGGTGTCTACTTGTTTTGACAAAATACGTGACTTAATCACGTTTCTTCAGATCAAGCACACAATGAATTGAAGAAACTAAAGGAAATCCTTTCCTTCACTGGAATGCTTATCTGAGGGTGTTGTTCTAGAAAATATTTAATGAATATTTTTTAAACGTCTGTATAAATTATTATATTCAGCTCACAATTCTGTTTGTAAATAATTAACAAGTCAAGGTAAAGCACGTCATGCTTGTTGTCTACAAAAAATAACACATTTTACATACATTTGTCATGCTCAGTGTTGGGCATATTTCATTACATTTGTAATTGAAATACAAATTGAATTACATTTATTTCAGTTTCTTATAATGAACTAGCGACCCGCACCGCACGGGTGCAATGCTGATAAATTATGCATGTATTATACATATAAACCTTCCTCTTGAATCACTCTATCTATTAAAAAAACCGCATCAAAATCCGTTGCGTAGTTTTAAAGATTTAAGCATACAAAGGGGCATAGGGACAGAGAAAGCGACTTTGTTTTATACTATGTAGTGATTACACTCGTGTTCATGAATAAAATTATATTAATTTGTAATCTAATTACAAATTAGTTTATGTAAACTTTTTAGTATTTAATGCTGATAGTATTAGACATTTTTCTCTATGATCAAACATGTTTCTTCAGATATTAATGTTACTACTTAGAACAGGGCCATTGCGATTTATTGGTATATATTTGAAACGTGTATATATGTACATCTGAAATCTGCATGAATTTTATCAATGAAAAATTTAAACTGTATTAAATTTTTCATTGATAAAATTTATGCAGAGAACTGGTTATTTTAACTTATTTTCGACTGCACGCAATGAAAGCATGAAATAGCTATATTACTATCTAGAATGCAGGGCAAAGTATTCAGTTAAAAAAGTTGGTTGAAATTATCAATATATATGTCACAAAATAAAAAAAAAATTTAAAAAGGTATATGGCCTCTTAAATAAAAATAATGGAAATGATTTTCTACAAGTAATTTGTAATTTTACCACGTAATGCATTACGAAATGTAATTTGTAATTGAAATACAATACACTTGAAAAAATACAAATATAGTCATAGGTTTTGTCCAGTATATTGGACATTGCCAAGTTAAGGCTTAATTCACAAAACTATAAAACTACACTACAAATTTATCATGGCACTCTCACTTTCCAGGTCTCAGCGAGCTGTCCCCGCAGCACCTCTCCCTGTATAGCCCCGATGCATCCCTGGCCGACGCAGAGTATGCAGAAGTGTTGATCAAGCACGTCGGAGACAACTTGACACTAGTCTGCGAGATCAAGGGCGACCGGGCACAGAGGCTGTTTGTATGGAACTATGTCGCTGTCAATGGGAGCATCACACATAGGTGAATTATAACTCTAAAATTATATTTAATTTTACCCCACAAGACAGGCCTAGCCTGAGAAGGCCACAGGGAAAACTGTCATGCTTTGTAACCCATTATTTTATTATTAAAATAATGGGCTAGTTTTGTAACTGATACAACCCAATAAAATAAATTATATTTTATTGGGTTGTATCAGTCAATCTTTGGTACCAGGCGAATGTTTTTGGTGAGGCAGCATCTTAGATTAAAGATTGTGATGAGTAAAACTAAAAAAAAAAACTATTTTCATAAGGGCTCGTCAAGAAATCATGAGATTATATTTGGGCTACTTTTGACCCCCTCTCCCCTTTGGTGATATTTGGTGATTATAACGCTACCCCCTCCCCCCCATTCAAGATCACCTGTATTTTTCGGACATAGTATGAATCAAGATAGTTAATTAAAAGACCAGCAATAACTAGATTCTTTTTTATTTATTGAGTAATTTTGTTTTTTTATTACTTTCCGACTGTGTAAAAAAATTACATGTGATGTATTCTCGGACACCCCCCTCCCCCATAAACAACCACATGATTTCTGGCCCAGGGTTGTGGCGCTAGAAACAGCTTTCATATGGCAATAATGTGCATACGTTATATATTTGCATTATTAAACGTCACTAGCGATTTGTCATTAATCAAATTCAAAACCTTGTTTACTGGAGTGCTGCTCAATCTTTTGTTCTTTTTGTGAAATAAATACTGAATCCTATTGAAAAGAACAAGATGAAAATCACTGTGGATAGTTTTGGCGTTATGATGCAAAAATTACTTGAGATTTTCGGAATATTCAGTCCCGTTTCCTCTTTGCTTACATCAGTCACATCAGTGACATTTACTGACTTTCAACGTCAGTTACCAAAAATTTGTCGTTGTCAGTAAAATAAATGAGTACCAATAAAATCTGCAATATGGCGTGATTATTTACTGTCGAGAAGTTTTACAGAAACTTTTCAAAATGGCAGAGGGGTGTTGAAAAGGTGACAAAGTTGAATTTCAGCCATTTCGAAAAATTATCGCGTATTCTACTGACCCTGAACAGAGTCATTAGTACAACTAATTATCTAATCCCCTTTGTATACCTGACATCCTATGTTTTTTATTTTAAGTCGGTTTTTTTGTTAAGAAATTTTACGGCGTCAAGTATGAATCGTCATGTAGACGGTGCCTCTTGACTAGCGACATCTTAATATTAAGTACCTCGATTTCTCCTATTATATGCGGTACAGTCTGACAAAAAAAGGTTAGAAATAAAAAAATGGCAATACTGTAGTGTCGTCCCAGTTTTCTTAGATTGATTAGAAACGGACAACACTACAGTATTGCCGCTTTTTAATTTCTACTCTTTTTTGACAGACCGTATTTAGAAATTCTGTTACACAGAAACAAAGACCAAATACCAAGCTAGTTCGCGTTTAATTTTCACGGGAATTGCCCGAAGTGGAACCACTGAAAATAGTGAATTCTTTCGGGCAAGCACTTGTGTTATTTTTTTTTATTAAAGCAGTAACGTTTGCTAACGTAAACCAAATGTTTGTTGTTGTTGGGTTGGGTTAGGTTGTTTCGAATCCTGTCTGAACCATTAAATTTTTCAATTTTTCGCTTCATTGTAATAGTTTCACTTAAGAGGCCTTATTCCTTTTAAAAAATTTTTTTTTTTATATTATGACAAACAAATATGCATATTGCTAATTTCAACCAACTTTATGTAGTGAATAATACTTTTCCCCGAGTTGTAGGTAGTAACATAGCTATTTCAGGCTTTCATTGCGTGCAGTCTAAAATAAGTTGAAAAAACTAATTTTCCGCGTGAATTTTGTCAATTTAGAGTTTTTGAAACAAAAATTATCAATGAAAAATTCAAACTGTAGGTTTCAAATATATACCAATGAATCCCAATAGCCCTGTTCTAGGTAGTTACATCAATAATATGTTAAGAAACATGTTTGATCATAGAGAAAAATGTCTAAAACATCAGCATTTTAAAAGGAATAGGCCTCTTGAGTGTTTTTTTTATTTTAGGCCATTCTCGGTGGAGCCGACGGGTCCCACGGCCTCCAGCTCCCTGCTGAAAGAGGATCTGCATCTGGAAGACAGCGGCCAGTACCTGTGCTCCTCGCCGCCTTTCAGCATCACCAAGTTCGTTCTGGTACAGGAGCCACCGCCTTTCGGTAAGCGAATTATTATTATTATTATTAATCGTATGGCATTCTTAGTAAAGCAATCAAAGTATGACTCTCAGATCTTTAACACTTTCGCTACCAAGAACCCGCCTGGTAGGCACTCGTAATCATTGCTCAGATGCCGGTCACGTATTTTTGCTTTAAGAGCTACCCACCTAGCGGGCTCTCGGTTTCTGGGGTAGGGTTAAATTTTATATCTGGTTGCGAAAGTGTTAAGCCAGGCAGCTGCGTCAGGCGTCAAGTCTTCCAGGTCCTCAGCAGGGCCGGGGTAAGAGTGAAGGGGGCAGCGCTGGATAATATGTTCGGTAGTCTGCTCTTCCTCGCCGCACTCGCAGAGTGGAGAGTCTTTCCATCCCCATTTGTGTTGGTGATATTTGCAACGACCGTGCCCAGTTCTTAATCTGTTCAGACGGCACCAGAGCTTACGAGGAAGGTCGAATCCCTTTGGCTTTACCGTCGGGTCAATGTATTAGGTAAGCGAATCATACAACAATACAATACAACAATACTTTATTGCACACCAAAAAAGTTTACAAAAGGAAACAAGATAAATACAATTTATAAATAACGGTAAACAACAGGCGGTCTTATCGCTAAAGAGCGATCTCTTCCAGACAACCTTTGGGCAGTGAAATTGATGCAAATTTTTTAACTTAATACAGAGTAGGTGCAGCGACAGGCGAAGGGAGCACATAACTAGATACTAACAATCATCAAATCATCATCCTCCTAGCCTATGTCCCATTTTTTGAGAATGAATTCTCAATCGGGGTCGGCTACCTAAATCCCAAGATGTGGCGTAGGCACTAGTTTTTACGCAAGCGACTGCCATCTGACCTTCCAACCCAGAGGGGAAACTAGGCCTTATTGGGCTTAGGTGGTTTCCTCACGATGTTTTCCTTCACCGAAAAGCGAGTGGTAAATATCAAATGACATTCCGTACATAAGTTCCGAAAAACTCATTGGTACGGGCCGGGTTCGAACCCGCGACCTCCGGATTGAAAGTCGCATGCCCTAACCACTAGGCTACCACCGCATTCCGCCTTTCGGTAACCGAAAATGTTTTCATCACACTTGCTCGTAAAGAAGGGTTTACACGCTAGAAAACCGGGTGGTAAGTCGTATATTACGCCCTAGGGCGGTAAGTAATATTGGTATTGACTACTATTTATTACTTTTGTTTTATTTCCTCCACGGTGTGATGAAAAACGTCGTAGGTGACTCTGGTGGTAAAGGAATTCCAAACTCGTGTCATTAAAGCCCTCGCCTTTGGCTTCGGGCTTCTAATAGATACTTGTTTGTAATTCTTCATTTACCACCCTTGTTACGTAATGTACTATTTCTCAAACATGCTCGGAAATGTATGCGTTAATGTCCCGATATGAGGACATGAAGTTTCTCGTTTATGGCTCCCTACATTACTTCTTGGCCTAGGCCACAAAAGTTAGTATGAAAATCCATTTTTGTCCGCTGCTCTAATTTTTTTAATTTCTATATTTCTACTAAAATTAAATTGGCAAAGGAAAAATTACATACAGCCAACCAGCACCACAATCTGTAAGCATAATTGCGACATAAAAAAAAAAAAACTATGGTACTATATTTATGTGCGGTTAAACATGGTGCTCAAATAGCTGGATCAAATAACATATTTAAAAAATAAGAAAGGTGGCAAACTGAAAATCTTTTTTTCTGCTTATTTGTATTTCGTAGTGATTATAATATAATTTTAACAGACATAAAAATTACTTCTAGTGATGAGAGTGACGGGGAACTTATGAACAAAGGATGACGGGGAACTTTATGAGAAGGCAAATTTAGTCATGCAAAATATGTTAGGGGAAAAAAGTAAAAACGAATAATAGTTTTTACTTTTTTCCCGTAGCATATTTTGTTTTGTTTACTTCTCACATCGTTCTCACATCGCTTGAGAAAAGCACTATACAAGCTTCGGCCGGAACAGGGATTGCAGGACTCGTTCTATCTGGCCTCGTCTTCGACTCGGCCATCTACCCCAAACTCGTCCAGCAATCCCTTACTTCACGGCCTCTGCAGTAATGTACTATTCCTCAGACATGTAATGAAATGTCGTCATAACGTGCGTTATAACAGGCTGCGAAGTATCACGTTTCGGGCGGAACAACTCGAAAGAACTGTAAAGGAATTTCATACAAAATTGAAGGCCTAAGCCGCTGTCCGTCTGTCTGTCTGTCTGTCCGTATGTCACCAGGCTGTGTCTCATGAACGGTGATAGCTAGACAGTTGAAATGTTCACGCTCTAAAAAGAAATACTAAAAAACAGAATAAAATAAATATTTAAGGAGGCTCCCATACAACAAACGTGATTGTTTGAACCCTCGGTGCGCTAGTCAGGGTTACCTATCTGAAACACTAAAAACGTTAGTCCGAATTTCATTTCGACAAAAACTATTCGACAAATATCATTTTAACTTTTTTTCATTTCTCCGAAAATTCAATTCGATAATTTACGATTGGGCATTAATTGTTTAGGATTTTTATTCACTCGACTAATGACACGTTTCCCTAAATCTCATTTGTCCGTAATATCAGGTTTCCGATGTAACGTTTCGGTTTATTAACTACTCGACTTTTTTTGTATGACTTTGATTTCATTTGTCCGATGTAACGATTCGGTTTATTAACTACTCGACCGTTCTCAAGTGGACTTTTTAATTTTAGTCATATCATTGTATCCTTTTTCAACAATTTGTCAAATTCTAATCCAAAAGTTCTAAACTAACCTAACCCAACCAGGTCGGTTTTGGCGGTTTGTCAGGCTGCTGCCGCAGCACAGTAGCTTCGCTCGCTCGGCTCGCGGGCTGTTGTGGTCGCAGTTCTAACCTAACCTAACCCAACCAGGTCGGTTTTGGCGGTTTGTCAGCTACTGCTGCAGCACGGTAGCTTCGCTCGCTCGGCTCGCGCGCTGTTGTGGTCACAGTTCTAACCTAACCTAACCCAACCAGGTCGGTTTTGGCGGTTTGTCAGCTACTGCTGCAGCACGGTAGCTTCGCTCGCTCGGCTCGCGCGCTGTTGTGGTCACAGTTCTAACCTATCCTAACCCAACCAAGTCGGTTTTGGCGGTTTGTCGACTGCTGCCGCAGCACGGTAGCTTCGCTCGCTCAGCTCGCGGGCTGTTGTGGTCACAGTTCTAACCTAACCTAACCCAACCAGGTCGGTTTTGGCGGTTTGTCGGCTGCTGCCGCAGCACGGTAGCTTCGCTCGCTCGGCTCGCGCGCTGTTATGGTCACAGTTCTAACCTAACCTAACCCAACCAGGTCGGTTTTGGCGGTTTGTCGGCTGCTGCCGCAGCTCGGTAGCTTCGCTCGCTCAGCTCGCGGGCTGTTGCCTAACCTAACCCAACCAGGTCGGTTTTGGCGGTTTGTCGGCTGCTGCCTCAGCACGGTAGCTTCGCTCGCTCGGCTCGCGGGCCGTTGTTGTGGTCGCAGTTCTTATGTAATGCCGAAAATATCATTGGGTAAATGAAAAAATGGGTATTAAACAAAAGACGTCTCAATTCAGATGGCAAGTGAATGGGGCGGGAAAAGTTAAAAGGTAAACTGAAAATTTGTTCAAA
Source organism: Apotomis capreana (assembly GCA_947623375.1). NCBI lineage: Eukaryota > Metazoa > Arthropoda > Insecta > Lepidoptera > Tortricidae > Apotomis > Apotomis capreana. The sequence continues at coordinate 1,459,321 of OX392525.1, forward strand.
TGTATGCAGTGCCAAAAGTATCATAGGGTAAATGAAAAATGGGCTACGAAAAAAAATACGTAACAACTCATAGGGCAAGTGAATGTGACGGGAAAAGTTTTTCGGACAAACGATACTTTTACTAAATGTAAAATGGTGAAAAGAAAAATGTACGAATCCTGTCATCGGAGAAACGATAATAATTCGAATAGTTTTCGGGCAAATGAAATTCGGTCAATGGTTTTTAGTGTTTGAGATAGGTTACCGCGAGTCAGACTTGCACTTGGCCGGTTTTGCTCAATACTGTCACTAGGCTGTATCTCGTGAAGCGTGATAGCTAGACAGTTTTCACAGATTTCTTGTTTTCTATATAACAACGAAATACAGAAAACAAAAAGGTTCAACATTATTTAGTTGTACGGAACCTTCGGTACGCGAGTCAGACTCGCACTTGGCCGGTTATTCCAGTTATCTTGACTGAATGTTGTTTATCGTAAATATGTTTTTTTTTTTTTTTTTTTTTTTATGTCAAACGAGCAAACGTATCGCCTGAGGGAAAGCGATTACCGTCGCCCATAAACACCTGCAACACCAGAGGAGTCACAAGTGCTCGCCTACCCGGAGGACGAAGATAGAATGCCTCTATGCTAGTAATTTCACCGGCTAATGTTTCTAGGGTTTGTAAACTGCGCGCGCGGCGCGTTGTCGTGTGGCGCGCGCTGCGTGTTACCGACCTACGTGTGCGACGGGAGGGCTGACTGCGAGCACGGGGAAGACGAGGCCCCGCCGCTATGTCCCGTCTCTGTCTGTCAGCGTGAGTAGATATCAAAACAATCTGATCGATGGGGCATAGCTACGGTGGTGTATTTGTTGAGGTCGTGTTGGCTCGAATGCCTTGGGACTCGGGCGTATGCAAATTCTAGATCGGGGGTTGGCTTAGAAGCCAACATCTCTACTATCCTTTTATAACACATCGTTTCTTATCACTCTCTCCACAGTAAGAGAAGATTTGAGAAGCTGTGCTCGAATATTTGTGCTTGGGTCATGGTTGTTCTATGTATTTAAATATATATTTATCTATATAAGTATCTATATCGTCGTCTAGTACCCATAATACAAGCCTTCTTGAGCTTCATTTGGGACTAGATCGATTTGTGTGAGGTTGTCTGATATTTATTTATTTACTTATTTACATGTATAGCTATGTTGTTTTTCCTCCTCGTATCTATCCGGTGATCAGAATCAGAATCAGAAATTTCTTTATTGCCACAACTTATACTAACAATTACATGCACATAATTTATACTTACAAAAACGGAAAAAACAGAAAGAATAGTATACTTTATAATAACAGTAAATATAAAAAACGATTTCTTAGAAGTATGAGGCAATGGGTCTCAGTCTCAGCGTGTGTTGGGCAAAATGTCCAGCGCTAGTTTTCAGACTGAGCCCTTTGATGGTGTCGGTTGCAATACAACGAAAAATATAAATACTAAAACATGTGTGTGTGTGTGTGTGTGTGTGTGTGTGTGTGTGTGTGTGTGTGTGTGTGTGTGTGTGTGTCTGTGTGGGTGTGTGTGATAATATGTTATGTAATGTGCAGGCTCCGGGATGCTGAACTGTTCGTCAGGGCGCTGCATCTCGGCGGCGGCCTGCTGCCCGCCCGCCCAGCAGCTCGTCACCCCGCTGTGTCTGCAGCACAGCTGCTGCCTGGAGCACGAGCCCTACCGCTCCGAGGGTGAGGGGACATTTACATTTTCACACCTTGGACTTGTTAAGGAGTTTTTATATTGTTGACGACACGTTTGGCTCGGTTGGTAGACACCTGCCTACTGAGTCGCCGGTCCCGGGTTCGAATCCCGGCCGGGGCAAATATTTGTGCAAAATATTTGTTCTTGGGTCATGGATGTTATCTATATATGTATTTATATATTATGTATATCGTCGTCTAGTACCCATAGTACAAGCTTTGCTTAGTTTGGGACTAGGTCGATAGTATGATTGTCCCTTAATATTTATTATTTATTTATTATTATTTATTGTCTGTTTTATTTATCTATTTTTGAAGTACCATTGTTTTACCAGTTGTCAATATATTTCAGTGTCAAGCTGCTGTGTTTTTGTCCTAGCTCCGTAGTTATCGAAGATTCCCGTACAGGACTTGAATCAGGATTGTACCAGGCCAAAGCAACACTAAAGGATCCGACAATTTCAAAATTAAGACTCAAAATTCTGAAATTTGGTTTTTGTGCCAATTGATCCCACAAGTTTCTTAATTATAGTCTCCATGGCAACTGGTGACTTTTTTTTTTTCAATTAACAGTTCGCAATAGTGTTAGCTGAAGGAAGCTTTGCCTTCGAAATCCAATTTAAAAATAATATTATCAATGGCCGGCACTTGTCAATGTCAAACCGTTGACATTTTGACACATGTCAGTGTCACCTTTCTAATTCTGAGAATTTGAATTGTTTCCCTAGCTCCACACTACTCGCGAAGTTGACCGAAGTTGGCCAAAGTGCCCCTCCACACTATCATATTCGCCCAACCTTGGCCAACTTCGCTACTGCTAGGGTTTGACACGGTCAAAATTTTGACATTGACAGTGTCGACCATCGACTAGTTTTTTTTTATTGGGTCTCTAAGGCAAAAACCAGGCCTGGACATTAGTGTTGTCAATTTCATAATAGGATATTATTAACTTCATAATTTGGATTGTTATATGTTTGAATGCCTTTGAAAGTATTTGATCCTCCCGGGCTGATGGTTCCGTGTTGTGTTCAGGTTTCCCGGACGTGGAGTTCCCGGCGTCGTACGAGGACAAGCACGCGCCGGACCAGTACGGGTTCATACAGTCCACCATCTACACCGTCACAGGTCTGTTTTTATACTACGACGGTGACAAACAAGTATGCGGTCCGCCTGATGTTAAGTAGCCAATATGGACCTATTTACTCCTCTTGAAGAACCGCTATTGCATAGAATTTATTCATAAATAATTCATGATTGTGTATGAAATACAATCTGTTTATGTAGTAATTATGTTAACAATGTTTATTATTTTGTTGATGTCAATGAATTAAAGCCTGACCAGAAATATATGAGGATGCGCCATATTGCGGAATTTCACGGGAACTCTAATTTCTTACACTGGCAATGATTTTATGATGGTTTGTCAACAATGTCAATGTCATTCGTGGTGGTTTGTTAAAAGACAAATATTTAAAATTATCCAAAGAAAATGCTGAAAATCATTCACAGTCGTGAACTTAAGATTACAAATAAAGTGTACATGTGTTTACTATACGAAAAACCGTCAGGAAAAAAAGGTGCATTCTATTAAATGATATTACGAGGTTAACATGGTGGAACTGACAGATATTTAAAATTAATGTCATTATAGTCGGTTGCGATTGGTTGCAAAATTGTGGCCATATAAATCATATAAATAGCGCCCTCTTGACAATCCTCATATATTTCTGGTCAGGCTTTACACTCAATAATATTCATTAAATTTATATAATATTAATATTAATACTCAATACCATGAGAATTAGTCAATAAATTACAATGTGAGGAGTATAAATAAAATTGGTCATTAAATATTTCGTCCACATTGACAACCAAAACTCGCTAAGTAACAAATACCTACTTAAAAGAAAGCTCGGTATGAATCTACAAACTAGATACGAGGTTTTGAACAGTATTTACAGAAATAGTGAGTTTTGGTTGTCACTGGGCGATTTCGTGTCGTTATTGGAATCGTTTTCCTTGCAGCTTGTGCGTTGATCTTCATGATAGCGGCGGTGCTGCTGGTGTCGGCCATCTGCAAGATGCACATGAAGAGAGCCGCGCTGCGGAGCTATGCGCGCGCCGCCGCGCAGCGACACTACACACACCCGGTACGTACTTGTGACTCATCGTCATACTACACTCACCCGGTACGTACTTGTGGCTCATCGTCATACTACACTCACCCGGTACGTACTTGTGACTCATCGCCATACTACACTCACCCGGTACGTACTTGTGGCTCATCGTCATACTACACTCACCCGGTACGTACTTGTGACTCATCGTCATACTACACTCACCCGGTACGTACTTGTGACTCATCGTCATACTACACTCACCCGGTACGTACTTGTGACTCATCGTCATACTATACTCACCCGGTACGTACTTGTCGTCATACTACACTCACCCGGTACGTACTTGTGACTCATCGTCATACTACACTCACCCGGTACGTACTTGTGACTCATCGTCATACTACACTCACCCGGTACGTACTTGTGACTCATCGTCATACTACACTCACCCGATACGTACTTGTGACTCATCGTCATACTACACTCACCGGGTACGTACTTGTGACTCATCGTCATACTACACTCACCCGGTACGTACTTGTGACTCATCGTCATACTACACTCACCCGGTACGTACTTGTGACTCATCGTCATACTACACTCACCCGGTACGTAATTGTGACTCATCGTCATACTACACCCACCCGGTACGTACTTGTGACTCATCGTCATACTACACCCACCCGGTACGTACTTGTGACTCATCGTCATACTACACTCACCCGGTACGTACTTGTGGCTCATCGTCATACTACACTCACCCGGTACGTACTTGTCGCTCATCGTCATACTACACTCACCCGGTACGTACTTGTGACTCATCGTCATACTACACTCACCCGATACGTACTTGTGACTCATCGTCATACTACACTGACGCGGTACGTACTTGTGACTCATCGTCATACTATACTCACCCGGTACGTACTTGTGACTCATCGTCATACTACACTGACGCGGTACGTACTTGTGGCTCATCGTAATACTACACTCACCCGGTACGTAATTGTGACTCATCGTCATACTACACTCACCCGGTACGTACTTAAGTGGATCATCGTCATACTACACTCACCCGGTGCGTACTTGTGGCTCATCGTCATACTACACTCACCCGGTACGTACTTGTGACTCATCGTCATACTACACTCACCTGGTACGTACTTGTGACTCATCGTCATACTACACTCACCCGGTACGTACTTGTGACTCATCGTCATACTACACTCACCCGGTACGTACTTGTGACTCATCGTCATACTACACTCACCCGGTACGTACTTGTGACTCATCGTCATACTACACTCACCCGGTACGTACTTGTGACTCATCGTCATACTACACTCACCCGGTACGTACTTGTGGCTCATCGTCATACTACACTCACCCGGTACGTACTTGTGGCTCATCGTCATACTACACTCACCCGGTACGTACTTGTGGCTCATCGTCATACTACACTCACCCGGTACGTACTTGTGACTCATCGTCATACTACACTCACCCGGTACGTACTTGTGACTCATCGTCATACTACACTCACCCGGTACGTACTTGTGACTCATCGTCATACTACACTCACCCGGTACGTACTTGTGACTCATCGTCATACTACACTCACCCGGTACGTACTTGTGGCTCATCGTCATACTACACTCACCCGGTACGTACTTGTGGCTCATCGTCATACTACACTCACCCGGTACGTACTTGTGACTCATCGTCATACTACACTCACCCGGTACGTACTTGTGGCTCATCGTCATACTACACTCACCCGGTACGTACTTGTGGCTCATCGTCATACTACACTCACCCGGTACGTACTTGTGGCTCATCGTCATACTCTAATCACCCCGTACGTACCTCAGTGAGTCATCGTTATGCTCTACTTTGACTTTTACTTTAGACTGACTCATCTTCATTTTTTATTATCTTTATCCGGGTAATAACAGACATAGACGAAACAGTTACAAGTGAAATCTTAAGTTAGTCTACATCCTAACACAATTCCCACATTTTTCGCATGATTGTCTCACGTCAGTCTGTCTGTCCGCAGCCGCCGCGCTTCCCGCCGTGCTACGAGGCGTCGCGTCTGCTGGAACAGGAGGCGGGCCGGCAGCCGCCCGACCCCGCCATGGTGAGTACTGTTCTACGTCAGTCTTGGCCGTGAGTGGGGATTTCTGGGAGAAAATCTCACTTCCTGACTAGGGCCGCCATCTCTAAATTCGCCGAACCCGGACAAAGACTTGGAAAAAACCGGACATTTGGCGTAAATCGCATTTTTTCCCCGGACGTGTTCGAAAACAATAAAAAATAAATTATCGGAATCGCAAAGTTATTAAAAAAACAATTGCTTTATATTTCACTAGCAACCCACCGCGGCTTCGCACGCGTACAATACTGATAGATTATGCATGTATTATAAATATAAACCATCCTCTTGAATCACTCTATTAAAAAAACGCATCTTATTCCGTTGATTGAAATAATAGCATAACCTATAATCCCTCTTCCCTCTCCCCTCCCCTCTCCCCTCTCCCCTCTCCCTCTCCCCTCTCCCCTCTCCCCTCTCCCTCTCCCCTCTCCCCCTCTCCCCTCTCCCCTCTCCCCTCTCCCTCTCCCTCTCCCCTCTCCCCTCTCCCTCTCCCCTCTCCCCTCTCCCCATTAGTGTCGGTGCGCGTGCGGTCAGCGTGAGACTAAAACCAGCCAGTTATTTATTGAATTGTATATTGTATTGTGTGTGCAGCAAACGACGCCGGACGCGGCGCCGGACGGCGGCGGCTTCGGGCTGTCGCGGCTGTCCGCCATCTTCTCCGCGCGCTATAGACAGGTCAGATTATATACTGTTTTAATTAGAGACTATGATTTAAACGAAATGACCGTGTGTAATGGATAATATCTCATTATTTCTCTCTCATAGTTGGATCACACACAATAGAATCATATATTTTTCCGACAGTCCTCGCTTTGAGGTTCTACAACCTGCAGCCCTTTAATTTATATTTGCCACGTCTTTATCTGAAATATTTTTTTTTATGTTCGACTTGACAGTTAATATTATTGGCTGAATAACTCTACCTTTAAAAATACTAGTCGGGAGTGGATGAAAGTCTAGAGAATCCATACGAATGGAGTATAAGACATGGCGGTGTTGCGTGCAGGTGCCGACGGAGTGCGACGTGGAGATGACGGCCGTGCGCGCCTCCTCGCTGCAGGGCTCCCCGGCGCGCGCGCCCGCCCGCCTCGCCGACTACCGCAGCCCCGCCTACCCCGGCCTCGGCTCCGAGTGCTGCCTCAGCGCGGAGACAGGTCGGTGTAGCGGACACCCGGCACACGCCTCGCCGACTACCGCAGCCCCGCCTACCCCGGCCTCGGCTCCGAGTGCTGCCTCAGCGCGGAGACAGGTCGGTGTAGCGGACACCCGGCACACGCCTCGCCGACTACCGCAGCCCCGCCTACCCCGGCCTCGGCTCCGAGTGCTGCCTCAGCGCGGAGACAGGTCGGTGTAGCGGACACCCGGCACACGCCTCGCCGACTACCGCAGCCCCGCCTACCCCGGCCTCGGCTCCGAGTGCTGCCTCAGCGCGGAGACAGGTCGGTGTAGCGGACACCCGGCACACGCCTCGCCGACTACCGCAGCCCCGCCTACCCCGGCCTCGGCTCCGAGTGCTGCCTCAGCGCGGAGACAGGTCGGTGTAGCGGACACCCGGCACACGCCTCGCCGACTACCGCAGCCCCGCCTACCCCGGCCTCGGCTCCGAGTGCTGCCTCAGCGCGGAGACAGGTCGGTGTAGCGGACACCCGGCACACGCCTCGCCGACTACCGCAGCCCCGCCTACCCCGGCCTCGGCTCCGAGTGCTGCCTCAGCGCGGAGACAGGTCGGTGTAGCGGACACCCGGCACACGCCTCGCCGACTACCGCAGCCCCGCCTACCCCGGCCTCGGCTCCGAGTGCTGCCTCAGCGCGGAGACAGGTCGGTGTAGCGGACACCCGGCACACGCCTCGCCGACTACCGCAGCCCCGCCTACCCCGGCCTCGGCTCCGAGTGCTGCCTCAGCGCGGAGACAGGTCGGTGTAGCGGACACCCGGCACACGCCTCGCCGACTACCGCAGCCCCGCCTACCCCGGCCTCGGCTCCGAGTGCTGCCTCAGCGCGGAGACAGGTCGGTGTAGCGGACACCCGGCACACGCCTCGCCGACTACCGCAGCCCCGCCTACCCCGGCCTCGGCTCCGAGTGCTGCCTCAGCGCGGAGACAGGTCGGTGTAGCGGACACCCGGCACACGCCTCGCCGACTACCGCAGCCCCGCCTACCCCGGCCTCGGCTCCGAGTGCTGCCTCAGCGCGGAGACAGGTCGGTGTAGCGGACACCCGGCACACGCCTCGCCGACTACCGCAGCCCCGCCTACCCCGGCCTCGGCTCCGAGTGCTGCCTCAGCGCGGAGACAGGTCGGTGTAGCGGACACCCGGCACACGCCTCGCCGACTACCGCAGCCCCGCCTACCCCGGCCTCGGCTCCGAGTGCTGCCTCAGCGCGGAGACAGGTCGGTGTAGCGGACACCCGGCACACGCCTCGCCGACTACCGCAGCCCCGCCTACCCCGGCCTCGGCTCCGAGTGCTGCCTCAGCGCGGAGACAGGTCGGTGTAGCGGACACCCGGCACACGCCTCGCCGACTACCGCAGCCCCGCCTACCCCGGCCTCGGCTCCGAGTGCTGCCTCAGCGCGGAGACAGGTCGGTGTAGCGGACACCCGGCACACGCCTCGCCGACTACCGCAGCCCCGCCTACCCCGGCCTCGGCTCCGAGTGCTGCCTCAGCGCGGAGACAGGTCGGTGTAGCGGACACCCGGCACACGCCTCGCCGACTACCGCAGCCCCGCCTACCCCGGCCTCGGCTCCGAGTGCTGCCTCAGCGCGGAGACAGGTCGGTGTAGCGGACACCCGGCACACGCCTCGCCGACTACCGCAGCCCCGCCTACCCCGGCCTCGGCTCCGAGTGCTGCCTCAGCGCGGAGACAGGTCGGTGTAGCGGACACCCGGCACACGCCTCGCCGACTACCGCAGCCCCGCCTACCCCGGCCTCGGCTCCGAGTGCTGCCTCAGCGCGGAGACAGGTCGGTGTAGCGGACACCCGGCACACGCCTCGCCGACTACCGCAGCCCCGCCTACCCCGGCCTCGGCTCCGAGTGCTGCCTCAGCGCGGAGACAGGTCGGTGTAGCGGACACCCGGCACACGCCTCGCCGACTACCGCAGCCCCGCCTACCCCGGCCTCGGCTCCGAGTGCTGCCTCAGCGCGGAGACAGGTCGGTGTAGCGGACACCCGGCACACGCCTCGCCGACTACCGCAGCCCCGCCTACCCCGGCCTCGGCTCCGAGTGCTGCCTCAGCGCGGAGACAGGTCGGTGTAGCGGACACCCGGCACACGCCTCGCCGACTACCGCAGCCCCGCCTACCCCGGCCTCGGCTCCGAGTGCTGCCTCAGCGCGGAGACAGGTCGGTGTAGCGGACACCCGGCACACGCCTCGCCGACTACCGCAGCCCCGCCTACCCCGGCCTCGGCTCCGAGTGCTGCCTCAGCGCGGAGACAGGTCGGTGTAGCGGACACCCGGCACACGCCTCGCCGACTACCGCAGCCCCGCCTACCCCGGCCTCGGCTCCGAGTGCTGCCTCAGCGCGGAGACAGGTCGGTGTAGCGGACACCCGGCACACGCCTCGCCGACTACCGCAGCCCCGCCTACCCCGGCCTCGGCTCCGAGTGCTGCCTCAGCGCGGAGACAGGTCGGTGTAGCGGACACCCGGCACACGCCTCGCCGACTACCGCAGCCCCGCCTACCCCGGCCTCGGCTCCGAGTGCTGCCTCAGCGCGGAGACAGGTCGGTGTAGCGGACACCCGGCACACGCCTCGCCGACTACCGCAGCCCCGCCTACCCCGGCCTCGGCTCCGAGTGCTGCCTCAGCGCGGAGACAGGTCGGTGTAGCGGACACCCGGCACACGCCTCGCCGACTACCGCAGCCCCGCCTACCCCGGCCTCGGCTCCGAGTGCTGCCTCAGCGCGGAGACAGGTCGGTGTAGCGGACACCCGGCACACGCCTCGCCGACTACCGCAGCCCCGCCTACCCCGGCCTCGGCTCCGAGTGCTGCCTCAGCGCGGAGACAGGTCGGTGTAGCGGACACCCGGCACACGCCTCGCCGACTACCGCAGCCCCGCCTACCCCGGCCTCGGCTCCGAGTGCTGCCTCAGCGCGGAGACAGGTCGGTGTAGCGGGACACCCGGCACACGCCTCGCCGACTACCGCAGCCCCGCCTACCCCGGCCTCGGCTCCGAGTGCTGCCTCAGCGCGGAGACAGGTCGGTGTAGCGGACACCCGGCACACGCCTCGCCGACTACCGCAGCCCCGCCTACCCCGGCCTCGGCTCCGAGTGCTGCCTCAGCGCGGAGACAGGTCGGTGTAGCGGACACCCGGCACACGCCTCGCCGACTACCGCAGCCCCGCCTACCCCGGCCTCGGCTCCGAGTGCTGCCTCAGCGCGGAGACAGGTCGGTGTAGCGGACACCCGGCACACGCCTCGCCGACTACCGCAGCCCCGCCTACCCCGGCCTCGGCTCCGAGTGCTGCCTCAGCGCGGAGACAGGTCGGTGTAGCGGACACCCGGCACACGCCTCGCCGACTACCGCAGCCCCGCCTACCCCGGCCTCGGCTCCGAGTGCTGCCTCAGCGCGGAGACAGGTCGGTGTAGCGGACACCCGGCACACGCCTCGCCGACTACCGCAGCCCCGCCTACCCCGGCCTCGGCTCCGAGTGCTGCCTCAGCGCGGAGACAGGTCGGTGTAGCGGACACCCGGCACACGCCTCGCCGACTACCGCAGCCCCGCCTACCCCGGCCTCGGCTCCGAGTGCTGCCTCAGCGCGGAGACAGGTCGGTGTAGCGGACACCCGGCACACGCCTCGCCGACTACCGCAGCCCCGCCTACCCCGGCCTCGGCTCCGAGTGCTGCCTCAGCGCGGAGACAGGTCGGTGTAGCGGACACCCGGCACACGCCTCGCCGACTACCGCAGCCCCGCCTACCCCGGCCTCGGCTCCGAGTGCTGCCTCAGCGCGGAGACAGGTCGGTGTAGCGGACACCCGGCACACGCCTCGCCGACTACCGCAGCCCCGCCTACCCCGGCCTCGGCTCCGAGTGCTGCCTCAGCGCGGAGACAGGTCGGTGTAGCGGACACCCGGCACACGCCTCGCCGACTACCGCAGCCCCGCCTACCCCGGCCTCGGCTCCGAGTGCTGCCTCAGCGCGGAGACAGGTCGGTGTAGCGGACACCCGGCACACGCCTCGCCGACTACCGCAGCCCCGCCTACCCCGGCCTCGGCTCCGAGTGCTGCCTCAGCGCGGAGACAGGTCGGTGTAGCGGACACCCGGCACACGCCTCGCCGACTACCGCAGCCCCGCCTACCCCGGCCTCGGCTCCGAGTGCTGCCTCAGCGCGGAGACAGGTCGGTGTAGCGGACACCCGGCACACGCCTCGCCGACTACCGCAGCCCCGCCTACCCCGGCCTCGGCTCCGAGTGCTGCCTCAGCGCGGAGACAGGTCGGTGTAGCGGACACCCGGCACACGCCTCGCCGACTACCGCAGCCCCGCCTACCCCGGCCTCGGCTCCGAGTGCTTCCTCAATGTAGTTAGACATATACACATTTGATCCCAATAAAAAATAGAATCGATTGATATCCTCAAAAAAAATTGTCTACAGTACGTGAGATCTTCGAAGAACATTAGGGTTCGGGTGAAAACTAAGAGGTTCTTATCTGGATCGAATATGAGCGAGGTAGACAGGTATAAAACCCCCATGTTCTAAGATATCACGTACTGTATACGCCTATAGTACTCAGCTTATAGAAAGCTTCCTTGCCCCAGGTAACTGCGGACGCGAGCTGAACTACATGTCGCCGGTGGAGATGTACCGGCGCGGGCTGGAGCTGGACCGCCGGCTGACGCTGCAGCTGGGCCGGTTCCAGCTGAGCCTGCCGCGCTTCGGGCGCGAGCGGCCCGACACGCCCAACGTCGCCGAGATCAACATCAACGACCTGGATGTCGTGCGGTTGAACAGCGATGAGACGTACACGCTCAACGGACGGACTATAAGGTTAGTTCCAGCAGTCGCAATCGGCCCGACACTCCCAAACTTCGCTAGAATCAACATCAACGACCTGGATGTCGTGCGGTTGAACAGCGATGAGACGTACACGCTCAACGGACGGACTATAAGGTTAGTTCCAGCAGTCGAAATCGGCCCGACACTCCCAAACTTCGCTAGAATCAACATCAACGACCTGGATGTCGTGCGGTTGAACAGCGATGAGACGTACACGCTCAACGGACGGACTATAAGGTTAGTTCCAGCAGTCGAAATCGGCCCGACACTCCCAAACTTTGCTAGAATCAACATCAACGACCTGGATGTCGTGCGGTTGAACAGCGATGAGACGGACTATAAGGTTAGTTCCAACAGTCACAATCGGCCCGCCACTCCACTAAACAAAAGTATTCCATTCCAACTATTCCACGACGCTGTATTTACCCACAATTTCAGTTAAATAATCTCGGCCTGTACTATGCAAGGCATTACTAGCCCAAGTGGGTCAAAGATTGTGTAATTGTTGAAAATATGTGACATTTCGTGACTACGGCAGGTAAACAGCGACGAGGCATACACGTTTAACGGACGGACTATAAGGTTAGAGTCGGTCCGACAGTCGCAATCGGCCCGACACTCCCACGTGTCGCTAGAATCAACATTAAGTGGCCGAGATCTATATTAATGACCTGGATGTTGTGCGATTGAATACCGATGAGACGTGCACGCTTAACCCTTAAATGCATGATGATGTAATAATATAATAATAATAAATTTATTTGTTCAATAAAACCTTAGCATATTACAGTTTATCTTATATTCTAGTTAAACTTGCAAGTTACAGATTTAATATTTGAGTCTTAGGTACTATTATATTCTTACAGGCTAAGGTTGAATGAGATCTGAGTGCCCCGACCTCCACACTAGGATTCCCTGTGCTGTGGAGATCAGGCTCCTCCTCTGGTTGACATGCTAATTTGGTTACTCATGCAAAAATTAATAAATAAAAAATATTCTATGTAAAAAGAAACGGAACAAATGATGTATGTAAGGTAGTCTAGTTTACTAAGTTTAACATTTTATCCATTGTTTATGAAAGTATCAAGCAGTAACTTCTAGTAATTGTTCCGTATTATTATAATTATTTGTAAAATGCCAGTTACAAAGTTTTAGCTTGCAGTTGTAGGTGTTTAGGTTTACTAGGTTTAGGATTCTGTTTAATTTGGTGTAAATGAGAGGGGAAAGAAAGTTACTAAACCTGCGCGCAAATTTTGTTTTGATCTTAGGTGTGTTCCACCTTTGAACTCGTTTTGTGTGGTTTTGGCAGAGACTTTTTGATGTTTTGTGGAATTTGAGAGCTATGAACTTTATGAATAATTACCTTACTGTCAAAATTTTGTTTTCCGCGTACAGTTTTTCAGTGGGGTGAAGAAAATGAAGCCGGAATATAAACTTTAGTACAGATCTTTGCGCTCTCTCTAGCTTTATAAGTTGTGTCTTGGCAGCACCTCCCCAAGCGCTTATACAATAACTTAATACTGATTGACCGAGAGCTAAATAGACATGTTTGAGGAGCTGGTGGTTGGCAACTCTCCGTAGTTGTTTAAAAGTGTACGTAAGTTTTCTGACTTTTTGGGTTAGATTATTTATGTGTTTGTCCCATTTTAGATGTTCATCTAACGTAATGCCTAAATACTTGATGTCTCGGCATCTCTCGATTTCTTGTCAGGCGCAGTTATTATTAACAGGGCTACAGTTATGAATGATGATATTACGGTTTACCTTGGGAAGTGACTTTGTGGTTATCCCAAAACAAATATACTTCGTTTTGCTCACATTCAGCGTAAGGACGTTATGTTGAAGCCAATTGGACACAGTTTGGAGACCAGCTTCCGTGGCTGCAAGTGCATTTTCCCAGGACTCGCCATGAAATATAATTGCTGTATCGTCTGCGTAAGTGAGGATGTTAGCGTTGGGTAACTCGATATTGCACAGGTCATTTAAATATACGAGGAAGAGTGTAGGTCCCAGTACGCTTCCTTGGGGGACGCCGTAACTTATATTTAAGAAGTCACTGTGGTGCTGCCCAACTCTGATACACTGTTTTCTGTTGGTTAGGTAGTCACGGAACAATTCATAAGCAATACCCCTAATACCAATAAGTTCAAGCTTTCTTAAGAGTAGCGGTATGGAGACCGATGTATATATACACGTTACTGAAATGACACATGTCAAAATCTGTATATAGTCAATATAAACTTTGTCAAGATTGTCCCTAAGTCTCAAACTGACGTGGATTTCATTGGTAATTACGTCATTTCAGAAATAAAATTAGTGTAATTGTATGCATTTAAGGGTTAATGGGTGGACGGTTAGAGTTCCAACAGTCGCAATCGGCCCGACACTCCACTAAACCAAAGTGTTGCAACTATTCCACGACGCTAATATATCGTCTGTAAGCAGTTCATCCTATTTACCCACAATTCTGTAACAATCTTGGCCGGTAATATGCGAGGCATTACTAGCCCAAGTGGGTCAAAGACTTGTGTGATTGTCGAAATAATGTGACGTTTCGTGACCACGGCTGGGGAAACTATATTTATTTTGAACAGTGACGACACTTACACGTTCAACGGGCGGACTATAAGGTTGTAGAGATGTTCCAACAGTCGCAATCGGCCTGATACTCCACTAAACAAAACTATTCCAACGATTCTACGATGTTAATATATCGCCTTTAAGCGGTTTGTCCTGAGAATATTTATTTACCCACAATTTCTGTAACATAATCTCTGCCTGCATTATGCAAGGCATTATTAGCCCAAGTGGATAAAAGACTTGTGGGATTGTCGAAAGAATGTGACGTTTTATGATCACGGGTGGTGAAACAGTATTCCGAATTCACTGCCACGTGCATATTTTAGACAGCAAGCATTCCACGACGCTGTATTTACCCACAATTTCTGTTACATAATCTTGGCCGGTATTATACAAGGCATTACTAGCCCAAGTGGGTCAAATATTGCGTAATTGCCGAAAGAATGTGACGTTTCGTGACCACGGCTAGAGAAACTATATTTATTTTGATCAGCGACGACACTTACACGTTCAACGGACGGACTATAGTCCGTTTGAGGACATGTTCCAACAGTCGCAATCGGCCTGACACTCCACTAAACAAAATAATTCCAATGATTCCACGCCCTGAGAATATTTATTCACCCACAATTTCTGTAACATAATCTCTGCCTGCATTATGCAAGGCATTATTAGCCCAAGTGGATCAAAGACTTGTGTGATTGTCGAAAGAATGTGACGTTTACGAGGGGCACACCGAAATGATCGGGAATAGAGTACTTTAAACTGAGTTACATTAAATCCTTTTTTGTCACATGCATACTGGCGACTTACAATCACGATGCCGTTTTTACAATTTAAAAAAAGAACGATATATTTTTTTAATTCCATTTTTAAATTGACAACTCGATGAACAAAATGGAGCTGACGCGTGAAAATTTTCGTGCAATTATTTACCATAACTTTCGTCGTGGCTTATCTCCAGATGAATGTCGCAATGAGCTTGTTACTATATACGACATTGAAGCACCTAGTCAGACGACAATATATCGGTGGTATGCTGAGTTTCGACGGGGTCGTGCCTCTCTTGGCACCGTACCTTCATCAGGTCGGCCGAAAACGGCGGTTTCGCCTGAAAACATCGCGGCTGTGGAAAAACTACTAAAAGAAGATAGACATGTGACATACGAGCAGATTCGGGCAACCATAGGCATTGGAATGACTGCAATTCACACTATTTTGCATGGTGAATTGGGTGTCAGAAAATTGATTTCCCGATGGGTACCCCATAATTTGTCTGAAGAGCAAAAGGCGGCTCGTGTTGATTGGTGCCGATCTATTCTGAAATGCTACAATGGAGGAAAGTCAAAAGCCGTTTATAATATGGTCTCGGGTGACGAATCCTGGATTTATTCTTATGAGCCTGAAAGAAAGCACCAGTCGGCAGTATGGGTCTTCGATGACGAGGTCAAACCAACGAAAGTTGTGCGTTCTCGAAGCGTGTCGAAGAAGATGGTGGCTTCGTTCGTCTCAAAAAAGGGGCATGTTGCCACAATTCCTCTAGAAGAACAAAGAACCGTTACCGCTGATTGGTATATCACAGTTTGTTTGCCGGAGGTGCTGGCCGAACTTCGCCAAGGGAACCCGAGACGCCGCGTCATCTTACACCACGACAATGCGAGCTCCCACACCGCCCACAAAACAACTAAATTTTTGAACGACGAAAACGTTGAGTTGATGTCCCATCCTCCATACAGCCCTGACCTGAGTCCAAATGATTTTTTTACGTTCCCTAGAATTAAAGATTTATTGCGTGGTCAGCGGTTTGAGAACCCAGAAGCCGCTGTGGAAGCCTATAAATCGGCCATTTTGGCAATGCCTACTTCAAACTGGAATTATTGTTTTAATGACTGGTTTAAAAGAATGCAAAAGTGCATTGAATGTAACGGAGAATACTTCGAAAAACAATAAAATATAATTTATGTATATAGTGCACATAGTTTTTTAAATTCCCGATCATTTCGGTTTGCCCCTCGTATGACCACGGCTGGTGAAACAGTATTCCGAATTCACTACCACGTGCCACGTGCATGTTTTGGCATCAAATAGAAAGAAGAACAACTCGTATAGTTAAAATGTATTGAGCTTGTACTCGTCGACGATTTAACAGTGAATAAGTATATATACTCGTATATTTTTTTCAGGTTGCTGGGCGCCAACTTCGAGAATTATCCGCGGCCGCCGCCGTACTCGCTGCGCAAGGCCGCCGCCGGGCCGCCGCCCTCGCTCCTGCCGCTGGCCGCCGCCGGGCCGCCGCCCACGTACGGGGCGCGCGAGCAGGCGGAGCGGGACGCCGGCACCAACGTGGAGATGCCGCCGAGGTAGAGTGACTATACTACCGCTCGCTGCTGCCGCAGGCTGAGGTAGAGTGACTATACTACCGCTCGCTGCTGCCGCAGGCTGAGGTAGAGTGACTATACTACCGCTCGCTGCTGCCGCAGGCTGAGGTAGAGTGACTATACTACCGCTCGCTGCTGCCGCAGGCTGAGGTAGAGTGACTATACTACCGCTCGCTGCTGCCGCAGGCTGAGGTAGAGTGACTATACTACCGCTCGCTGCTGCCGCAGGCTGAGGTAGAGTGACTATACTACCGCTCGCTGCTGCCGCAGGCTGAGGTAGAGTGACTATACTACCGCTCGCTGCTGCCGCAGGCTGAGGTAGAGTGACTATACTACCGCTCGCTGCTGCCGCAGGCTGAGGTAGAGTGACTATACTACCGCTCGCTGCTGCCGCAGGCTGAGGTAGAGTGACTATACTACCGCTCGCTGCTGCCGCAGGCTGAGGTAGAGTGACTATACTACCGCTCGCTGCTGCCGCAGGCTGAGGTAGAGTGACTATACTACCGCTCGCTGCTGCCGCAGGCTGAGGTAGAGTGACTATACTACCGCTCGCTGCTGCCGCAGGCTGAGGTAGAGTGACTATACTACCGCTCGCTGCTGCCGCAGGCTGAGGTAGAGTGACTATACTACCGCTCGCTGCTGCCGCAGGCTGAGGTAGAGTGACTATACTACCGCTCGCTGCTGCCGCAGGCTGAGGTAGAGTGACTATACTACCGCTCGCTGCTGCCGCAGGCTGAGGTAGAGTGACTATACTACCGCTCGCTGCTGCCGCAGGCTGAGGTAGAGTGACTATACTACCGCTCGCTGCTGCCGCAGGCTGAGGTAGAGTGACTATACTACCGCTCGCTGCTGCCGCAGGCTGAGGTAGAGTGACTATACTACCGCTCGCTGCTGCCGCAGGCCGAGGTAGAGTGACTATACTACCGCTCGCTGCTGCCGCAGGCTGAGGTAGAGTGACTATACTACCGCTCGCTGCTGCCGCAGGCTGAGGTAGAGTGACTATACTACCGCTCGCTGCTGCCGCAGGCTGAGGTAGAGTGACTATACTACCGCTCGCTGCTGCCGCAGGCTGAGGTAGAGTGACTATACTACCGCTCGCTGCTGCCGCAGGCCGAGGTAGAGTGACTATACTACCGCTCGCTGCTGCCGCAGGCTGAGGTAGAGTGACTATACTACCGCTCGCTGCTGCCGCAGGCTGAGGTAGAGTGACTATACTACCGCTCGCTGCTGCCGCAGGCTGAGGTAGAGTGACTATACTACCGCTCGCTGCTGCCGCAGGCTGAGGTAGAGTGACTATACTACCGCTCGCTGCTGCCGCAGGCCGAGGTAGAGTGACTATACTACCGCTCGCTGCTGCCGCAGGCTGAGGTAGAGTGACTATACTACCGCTCGCTGCTGCCGCAGGCTGAGGTAGAGTGACTATACTACCGCTCGCTGCTGCCGCAGGCCGAGGTAGAGTGACTATACTACCGCTCGCTGCTGCCGCAGGCCGAGGTAGAGTGACTATACTACCGCTCGCTGCTGCCGCAGGCTGAGGTAGAGTGACTATACTACCGCTCGCTGCTGCCGCAGGCCGAGGTAGAGTAGCATACACGATATAATTCAGGACTCGCGACCCCCGCCACAAGTAGCTGCTCATCATGAGACCCTCGTCCAACGAGTGCTATAGAACATGCTACTAAAACTGAACATTCCTACAACCTTTGTTTGTTTGTTCAATGCCCATGCGTTAGGGTGGTGGAAAGGTTAACGCGCTGGACCGGTAATCGAGATCCAGAGGTCCCGGGTTCGATTCCCGGTCTCTTCCACCAGGTTACGCGTTTAAATTTTTCTTTGAATTTGATCTTTGTATCAATGCTTTAATGGCTTTAATGTATAGTAATAATAATAATACTTACTATAGCCCTAAGTTTCTACCACTAACACTATGGATTTAAAGTCCGAAATAAATGAGTTGTATTTGTATTTAAATTGCTAAATATAAAAATTGTGGTGTGTAGCTACATAAAAAAAATTAAACATTACATGTTTTTTTTTATATCATATTATGTATTATTCATTATAATCATTTTATCCAGGTACGAAGACGTAAACAGCAATGAGGAACATATAGAGAGGACGAATGTCACTCTCAACTCTATAAGGGAGAGCGGGGAGAGCCTGAACTCTATGGACAACATGAATTCCGCCGACAACGTGGACAACATGAACTGCGTGGACAACATGAACTGCGTGGACAACATGTACTCCGTGGACAACATGTACTCCGTGGACAACACTGTCCATGGCATCAATTCCGCGGACATTCCGGCGATAGACGACGTGAATGCTAACGAAATCGTGGGCGATTAATTTTTTGTCGGTTTAGTCGGTGTGTAAAGTTGTACTCAACGAGAGACGACTCGGTATGTAACCGAATACCGACGATCTTTGTAACAAGGTTGTCGGTTGTTAATTGTTAGTCGGTTTAGTCGGTGTATAAACTTGTTCCAACTCAAAACGACTCTGTTTGTAGTCGACCACCGACGATAATTGTAACAAGGTTGTCGGTGGTTAATTGTTAGTTGGTTAAGTCTGCGTATAAACTTGTTCTCAATTGAAAACGACGCGGTATGTAGCCGACCACAAATAATCTTTGTAAGAAGTTTGTCGGTGGTTAATAGTTGGTCGGTTTAGTCGGTGTATAAACTTGTTCCCAACTCAAAACTATGTATGTAGCCGACCACCGACGATCATTGTATAAAGGTTGTTGGTGGTTAATTGTTAGTCGGCTTAGTCGGCGTATAAATTTATTTACAACTTAAAACAATTTGATATGTAACGGACCACCAACGATCATTGTACCAAAGTTGTCGGTTATTAATTGTTAGTCGATTTAGTCGGTGTGTAAAGTTGTACTCAACTCAAAATGACTCTGTATGAAACCGAACACCGACGATCATTGTAACAAGGTTGTCGGTTATTAATTCTTAGTCGGTGTATGAACTTGTTCCCACGTTCACGATGTCGAGATTGTCGGTGATTAATTTTAGTCGGTGAATTTGGTCATAGACTTAAAATCAGACCACAGCTGATATATGACAGCGCCATCGCTGGGATTGCAATAGATTAATTAATTAGTCTGGAAATGTAGTCGGCGACTAAATTATGCCATTTTTGTCTGTGGAATATGGATTTTAGTATCGGTAAGTTTAATAGTTTTGTTGATGTCTAATCTATTTGTTCATTTGTATTCGTAATATTGGCGTTTATAAATGTGACACTAAAGCGACTGACCTTAGTAGTTTTTCGGAAGCGATAGCCGACAAATTCAAAACATCGACAGACCATTAAGTAGTCGACAGTATAAAATTACCCATCCATATACCTAGCCAGGTCATTTTTTTGTTGTGCACCCCACTTTTTTAAGATGTTTGATATTTTAGGTATTCTCTTCTCAGTCACGATTTCTTTCGATGTAATTTGGAGAAAAAATGAAAATGTCCCTGTATTTTTATGTTCCATTCCGTTACCATTTTCATACAACCAACTAATAGCGGTAACGGAGTATATGAACATTTTGGGACACTTTTCTATCCTAATTAGATCGAAAAATACTTAAAATATCAAAAAACTAACAAAGTGGGACGAGCCTTTTCCGGTTCTCTATCATTTGCCCGAATTTCATATGCTATTATCTATCACTTTCCATAATATTAATTTGCCATAAATCTATTTTTCTCTGTAAGCTGAAACTTTTCGGGATTTTCATAAAACAAACCTAACCTAATGATTTCTCGATGAATAGTATTAAAGAAATCCCGAAGCGTTTATGATTTATGAAATAAAAAGTTTATGGCAAGTGATACATTTATTAAAAATGGAATTCGGGGAAAAGAAATGCGTTTACCATTTCTTAGCCGACAAAATGCCGACAATTTTTTTTTACGAGATCTCTTCAATCTTGCACTCAACTCTTGCCTACCCTATGTATATAGTATAGTGCCTTAGTAACACAATAAACACAAAGTATATTTATAAAATATAATGTAAATAATATCAAATTAATGGCGTTTACTACGCAACCCTGGAGAGGCAATATCTTTTTTCTTAAAAGGCTTTATTCCTTTTTAAATTATGTTTTTTCAAATTATGACAAATATATTGATAAATTCACCCAACTTTTTTAAGTGAATACTTTTCTCTGAGTTCTAGAAAGTAACATAGCTATTTCACGCTTTCATTGGGTGCAGTCGAAAATAAGTTAAAAAAAAGAAAACGGTTTTCTGCGCCAATTTTGACAAATTCGAGTATTTTTTAAAACAAAAATGATCTATGAAAAATTCAAACTGTAGGTTTCAAATATATACCAATTAATCGCAATGGCCCTGTTCTAAGTAGTAACATTGATAATATGTTAAGAAACATGTCTAAAACAATCAGCATGTATGAACAGGTAAGGAGCCTTGAAGTAACTGGATTATTTGACATAGCATAGCAGTATGCATTAGGTATGTATATATATAGTACCTGTCATTGAATTTTGTTGATTTATTGGGCGAGCGAAGCGTTGCCGTTTTAGCTTGGCGTCTGTCGTTAGATATTTGGATGTTCCGATGTCCGGATTTCCGTCTATTCTCGCCTATAGGCCGCATATCTCAACCGGTTCTCGTGAAATTCTGTGAGCAGGTTTAATTATTATTATTTAAATTCGCTGCGCCGCGCGGTTTTACCCATGCCACGGGAACACTACATTTTTTTGGAATAAAAGTAGCCTCATGTGTTAATCCAGTATGTCAGCTACCTTCATACCAATGGTGCAGCCGTTTGAGCGCGAAGAAGTGACAAACATACACATAAACTTTCACCTTTATAATATTAATGTGATAAAACGATTATACCCTGACGTTTCGGTTATTTTCCAGTTACCCTTTGACAACGGTAACTGTAAAGCTACCGAAACGTCAGGGAGGCTCAAATAATTAAAATACGTGATATAATCAATCCGTTTAATCGTTTTATTTAAATGTGTGACAGTCGCGCAAAACTAGGAAAATATTATTTCTATTTGTTTATAGTGTTTTTGTCAAAATTTTCCTTTTTGTTTTAAAAATAAATAAATAGTAAAATAAATATAGGTCACACAAATCGATCACACAAATGGCGGAAATAGGGGTTGAAAACTTGAAAAATTTCAGCCATTTCGCAATATCGCGAGCTAACCAGTTCATAGAGCCCCTAGTGTATGTTTAAAATCCGAATTTTCCATCCAGGGTTGTGTAGTAGAAAGTGTTAGAACAAATTCTTGTCTATTTTTTACACCAGTGCATTTAATTATATAGTTATTTCAATTATATTTATATGTTACGCTGCCATGATCATATTACCATTGTATTAGTTACTTTAGTGATATTATTTTTAATGAATTTGTAAATAATTTATTTTACGCCCCAACGCGTTCCAACTGAAACTGATTTCAAGTTTCGGTTGAAACCCGTTGAGCAATTGAATATGAGGTTTCTCAATGGCCAAATTCGTGTCGCCAAAATTTGTAGTTGTTTCTTTCGGCGTTCTTCTCAACGGCGGTCTCACGATCTAATGTTTAAGTGCCCTTGTGGTTTATTAATTAAATGATTTAAATTTCATTGAAAGTAGTAGATATTGATAACCTACAAAAAAGTTTTAAATACGTATTCAAAGCAACACACGATATAAACCTACTTCACATACATTTCATATACATTACTATATTTTATTTGTCTATAGACAAAAATGGTATATGGCTTGAGTTGAAAACGTACCAGAGTATCGAATTTGGCCATTGAGAAAACCGGAAGGGTTACTATGTTCGAAATTCTGCAATCGTATAGTGCCGTCCCTCTCAATCTCCTGTCAAACAATATTCGGGTGAGCGGGACAGCACTGGTGGAATTTGGAAAATCAGAATAGCCCTGTTGTTGTAAGATGACTAAAAGATCTTTCGTTTATTCCTATTAGCGGACTATTGTACGTAAAATTGACACAAAATTAGCATAATAAACAGGGATCGGGTATTTGGGTGCGTTTATCTACACTTCGCCGATGGTAAGTTGTATGGAGGCGGACTCAATTTAATTTTATTATTATAATTGCTTGTTCACTTTAGTATAACTATATTTGTAAATACTCCATTTAACAGAAGTACTACAGACCGACTAGAAAAATGTAGTTTTCTTAGATTTATTAGAATGGGATGACACTATAGTTTGGCCACTCTTTAATTTCTACTCTTTTATGGCGTAATCTAGCTATCATTTTATTTTATATTTTAGGATAAAGTATTTCGTCAGTTGAATGATTTGCAGTAAATTAAATAACATTAAGTAGATCTATACACACATTGAAATTACTTTTCTAAGGGTTCATTCTAATAACTGAGCGAACGAGCTTCGCCAAAAATTCTTTCGTATGTCCGGACATTCGGATTTCCTACGGTTCTTACCTAGAGGTTGCATTTCTCCACCGATTCTGAAGTTTTGTGAGTAAGTTCGATAAGCATAGAAATTTTTGTTTCGATTCAATTTTTTTCAAAATGGCGGTTGAATACGTAAAATATTACAAATTTCAGATGTTTCGAAACTAGCGTCGTCTACAGCAAAACTTGACAAACTCCTCGCGCGAGGCAATGTTAAACCTATCTCTTTCTGTACAGTACTGTGAGAGAGTGACGGGTGACGCTACGCGAAGCTTAGTTGTGCTACATGGCCTGCTCTAAGAGCCATTTGTTTAATGTGTTTTTTTTTTTAATATAAATACAAAGGATAAATAAGAAGCCAAAATTTTACGTAGTCCACTGAGCTGCCAGCGAGAATCGAACCCACGACCTCTGCGGAGCAGTGCTCTCACCGCTGAGCTATCGGACCGCTACACGGATAGCGTGAAATAATGTTTTATAAAGCGCCCTCTGTATTTTTCTGTTTGTAAAATGTATTTTTTTTCTGTTGGCCTAAATAGTTAATAACGAAATCCTGGGATTAAATAAAGTCCGCCTCCATACAACGCGAGCACGTCGCCGCCGATACAGCTTAGGTATCCGAATATCCCATGCCTGATAATAAAGTACTTAATAAGATATTTTTATGTAAACAAATTTCTACGACACCTGAGTACGGTTTGAGAGCAAAATCATTGAAAATGTATTGTTTTATTTCTGTACAAATGACTTGATATTTTTATGAAATCATTTTATATTTTAGCAGGTTTTTAAGGACTGAGATACGATCTACGTTTCAAGTAGGTATTTGTTACTTACAAGAAAGGGTACCCAACTGTCCGACTCTGATTTGATTTATTTTGATATATGTTATAGTCTAAAATAGCAGACACGTATTAAAAAAAATCACTTAAACTCATTTTATAAATAAAATGTTTTTTTTTATATAAAAGGTGCCTATGAGCATTGCGAAAGATTTTAACCGCGCATTCCTGAAGTCCTAAGGATTAATGAATCTTATATGAACCAGGCCAATTTATGCTTATTTTTTTTCATTTTTCCATACAATAAATACTTGATAAAAATAATAATAAGGCGGTACTCCTGACGATGCGCGCCGTGTTCAGGAGTACCGCATTATTATTTTTTATCAAGTATTTATTGTATGAAAAAAAGTGTGTGTGTGTCAGCTCCGACGCACGACTGGAGTTTACTCTTCAGGCCAGGCGCACCACGATTTTTTTATAGTCGCGCGCTAATTTTGTCGCAGAAATAAGCGTACTTCTGGGTTTATGAAAATCGTGGTGCGCGCACTCTCATATAAACCCATATCTTGCATTTATGCGACATAATTATCGCGCGACTAAAATCGTGGTGCGCGCCTGGCCTTAAGAACGATTATAAAATATATACTCAATACGTTTATTGCACATAATGATTAGTAAATAGTTTAAGTATCACATTATGTACCCTGTTGGATATAAATAAACTTAAAAATAACATGTACACGAAAACAACTAAATTTGTATACACTATTTACATAAAAAAAACTGTATACAAATTTAGCCGATTCCGATAAGGGTTCCGCCAATATTGAATTGAACATTATATTCAAGAAAGATCTGGTATTAGACCTAGCCATTTACATTAGACAAAAACAAACGTACAAAATCACCTTCCTTAAAAAAATCCTTAAATAAATCCAAAATCTCCTTAACAACAATTCCAAACAGCGTTTTGAACTTCTCCCAACTTTCGGTAGAAAACAAAATATCCTTCGTCTTCTCAACCAGCCTTTCAAAAGTAATACGTCTCTTCTTCTTGTCCTTATTTTGTCTTTGATCTTCCATATCAGCCCGCTCAATAGTAGGCTGATTGACCAATAGACACTCGGACCTCTTCACATCTGTTACTCTTTTTGGCTTCCGCGGCTTACGAACCTCTTGCTGTGGCTCGCTCTCTAATCTGTACTGACTTACTGATCGCTGGCCCTCAGCCTGACAGACAGAATCTTCAGACTCTTTAGATTGTAACGGCTTCGACAAAACAGCATCTCTATATGACTTTCCAAAACTTAAGTCATTCTCAAAAACAGATGGCGCATCCTGACTACAAAC
Organism: Apotomis capreana; assembly: GCA_947623375.1. Taxonomy (NCBI): domain Eukaryota; kingdom Metazoa; phylum Arthropoda; class Insecta; order Lepidoptera; family Tortricidae; genus Apotomis; species Apotomis capreana. The sequence continues at coordinate 1,484,846 of OX392525.1, forward strand.
ATCCGTATCCTTTTTTTCCTTATTTTGCATTTACAACCAAAAAGCCCGTTTATATATACATCCCTCAGCAGACATAATCCTGCGAATTTCTTACTCCTTCACAAAAACCGGGCACGACTTATCTAAGGCCATATGGCTGCCTTTACAATTGATGCATCTAAAAATAGTCGTTTCGCAATTGGCATGCTCCCCGCCGCATTTCGGACAAGTAACTTTAGTAGTAGGACAAAACCTGCTCAGATGACCGAACTTCCAACATACTGAACATTGGGTAACCGGGAAAGTGTACTGATTTACCTTAAATCGGCAACCGTAGGCATAAACATATGGCGGTAAAGAAGTTCTCTTAAAACACAGACGAATAGCTTCAGCCTTAACCCAACGCCCATCATGATCCAAACGGTTCAGTCTACATATTGACAAAATGTCTTCAGACCCTTCAATATTCTTTAAAAATTCGTCTTTCTCTACCTCCAACTCAACCTGCAACTCAATCTTCTTTTGACACTATATAAACTTCAAATAGCTTGTCAGGCACAGCGTCCGGCTCCAGCTGCGTTTTAGCGGTTGCTAAAACCCGCAAGCGTTTAGGTTTCCTGCCTATTGTGATAAAACTATCACTACAACCACAGCTTTCGTCGCTCAGACCACAAGCACGCTTCACCGCTATATGCCGCACATCCGACATGGACTCAGCGTCCGATACAATATCCGATTGACTCGGCCCTGCCTTATTATCAAACTCCACTTCAGATAGCCACGACGGAGCTGCCCGCTGCCCACATTCTAAAAGTGACGTACGAGGGGCGTCTGAAAAGTTCTAAGCCTAAGATAGAAAAAAACAATTTACACAAATGAACTCGTGTTTATTTTTCAATATAGTCTCCTCCTAAATCAATGCATTTTTTATATTTTTTATACAGTGCTTTTAGGCCATTAAAAAAATAATCTTCATTTTGCCCTTCAAAATGCTCCTGTACAGCCGCCTTCATCTCTTCGTCACTTCTAAATCGCTTTCCCCTCAACTCTTTCTTCAAATTATTGAATAGAAAATAATCGCTTGGGGCTAGATCTGGGCTGTAGGGTGGGTGGTCAATTTCGTCAAAACCAACTTCCTTCAGAGCACGCCTCGCAACATTAGCGGTGTGAACGGGTGCGTTGTCTTGCAAAAACAAAATGCCTTTCCTTAGTTTACCCCGCCTTTTCTCAACTATGGCTTGTCGCACCTGTCTTATTAGATTTGCATAATAAGTTCCGTTTATCGTAGAGCCTTTTTCTAAATAATCGATTAAAAGAATGCCATCACAATCCCAAAATACCGTAGCCATTAACTTAGAGGCCGACTTTTGCACTTTAAATTTCTTCGGCGGCCTTTCACCCTTTTCAATCCACTGCATCGACTCAGACTTACACTCCGGATCATACTGTCTGATCCATGTTTCATCAACAGTTACTATTCGGGAACAAACTTCATCTAAATCATCTTCGCACAATTCTAAAAACGCCCGAGAAGTTTCCACACGACGTACTTTATCGAAGGCCGTTAGCATTTTCGGTACCCAACGAGCACTGACTTTACTCATGTACAAATGTTCATGTAAAATTTCTCCGACTCTTTCTTTACTAATACCTAAGACCTCAGCTATTTGCCAAACCTTAATTCTTCTATCTTCTAATACCAGCTTTTTGACTTTTGCTACGTTTTCTTCGGTCACTACCGATATTGGCCGCCCTGAGCGGGGGTCGTCTTCGATCGATTCCCGTCCGAGTTTAAATAAGCGACTCCACTTTTTGACTGTGGCATAAGAAGGCCCAGAATCACCGTAAATAATAGCCATTTCCTCAAAAATACACTGCGGTGATTTGTCACTTTTTGTAAGGAATTTAATTACAGCACGGTGCTCAATTTTCGTAATATTCGTTGGTAATTCACACATGATGTACTTTTCCGTTGAATATCTCGAAACAGAATAATAAAAACGTGACATGTTATTTTTTAATAATTTGTTTTTAAATGGCCTTTCTAGTGGCCAGTATGATAAACGCATATATAACCTCGAAATACCTTAGGCTTAGAACTTTTCAGACGCCCCTCGTATCACTCACGACACCTCGACTTGACTCACTCATCGCAAAAACAGCGAAAAGGACTCTAAAACTGAATTAACTTATACATAAAATAAAATTTGATAAAACTTTCAACCGTCGCCTTTGACAACCAAACGTCAATCCTCGCAATACTTATATTTTTGGAACGTATCTGCCGTGCTAATTTAAAAAGTCGTATCTCAGTATACGATCGGGGTAAAAGTACGACTTCTTAATTTAGCAGGTTATGCGTTAAGCGTTATAGACTAAGCTCCCGATATAAAATGACCTTCACAGAGATGTTTATTAGATGAAATGTATTTTATATTTAGTTTAAAATGTCAATAAATATATTGCATATGGGTTGCCTAACAAATTTTAGTCCAGGGTATGTTTAGTTTAAAATAAAAAATAAAAAAATTTTACATTTCACCGATTTTATTATTAGATAAATTCATAATTAAATAATCTTTAATTTTATTTAATTTCAATTCAACAATCAGACCTTTGCAAAATGCTAGTAGGTATAGATTTACCTGTTTATACCTGGCTACCCAATAGTTGTGACGGGAAAAGAATAGGCAACCTAACGTTTGCATATTCTATGGGCTTCATACTTTCGATTGGTATAGAATTTATCTAATATTAATCAAACCGGTGAAATGTTTAAAACAATTTTTTTTATTATTAATTAAACATACCCTGGACTAAAATTTGCTAGGCAACCCATATGAGATATAATTATTGACATATTAAATTAAATATAAAATACATTTCATCAAATAAACATCTCGGTGAAGGTTATTTTATATCGGGATCTTAGTCTATAACGCATAACGCATAACCTGCTAAATTACGAAGTCGTATTTTTACCCCGATCGTATACTGAGATACGACTTTTTAAATTAGCACGGCAGATACGTTCGATTTTACACCCCATATTTTTCATACCCCGGGCTTATATATGAAAATCGATTCTTAAGGAGTAAACTCCAAAAAAAAATAGTGGCCTAGGTTCATATATAAGATTTATTACTCCTTAGGGCCTCAGGAATGCGTGGTTAAAATTTATCGCAATGCTCATGGGCACCTTGTATATAAAATATGAGTTTGAGGTGAAATGACAAAACACGTGTCCATTCTTTTTTCATGTTCTCCAACATATAACGAAACCACTAACTAATTATCAATTTGCTTGAACAAATCTCTGAAGAAGTTAGAGGGTTTGGTAAATTTTCAGTACTTTGAAGGACAATTTGTCCTAACAGGTTGAATTTGGGCAGCTAAAAAAAATACGTGTCTGCTATTTTAGACTACTCTATAACATATATCAAAATGAATCAAATCAGAGTCGGACAGTTGGGTACCTTTCCTTGTTAGGGCCTTATCACACTTGCGATTTGCGAGCGTATTTTCTATACAAATAAGCGACGCGGCGTAGACGCTGCGCGATCGCCTTCATACAAAATACGCTCGCAAATCGCAAGTGTGATAAGGCTCTTAGTGAGTTTTGCTTGTCAACAGACGATATACACCTTTATTTTATTTTAATGTAGTTGTAACGCACATTAATGTAAAATAGTGGCATTCGATGTGTGAAATTCTCAGTCTTATATGTTGTTAATTAGTAGATTGTTAACCAAGGGTAGAAAGTTACCCATTGCACCCGAGATATTTCTGGCGCTCGAACGGAGTGAGAGCGCCAATAGTTCGAGGGTGAAATGGGTAATTTCACCCGAGTTAAACACTCTACTTTTCATTTCGACTGCGAGGAAAATAAAATACTACACTCACATGTCATGAGTGAGTTAAATTAATGTCCATGTTATTTTTAACCAATAATCAATAAAAGACATGGTATTTATATTTAATCTCGTGTTCCCGCTTTTTCTATTGCAAACTTTCATTATAATTATTCTTAATAGAAAAAAAAAGTTAAAATATACGTACCGACAATATTTAAAAAAAAAGACAAATCCAATGGTTTCAATTTTGTTTTTTTATTTAAATGTATGATTCTATCGATAAAATGAGGGACAGAATTATATGTACGTATTATAAATATAATAATACATACATATTTATATTTAATAATAATTGGATATAAATAAATATATCTAACCTTTGGAGATTTTTTTTTAATGGCCACTTACCACGGCCGACTAGATTGTACCTAATTGAGTTGGTAACGACGTGCATCTAGATGGCAATAGTCTTTGACTCCGTGACAATTAAAAAAAAATTACTTTCCACCCTAGGGATGGAAAAGCTATTTTCCACCCGGCTATCTACTCATGAAAATGACACTTTCCGAACAGGAGAGATGAAAAGTATATTACATACCTTGGGCGGAGAGTTCGTGAATGGCTTAGATCGGTGTTTGTGGTTCGAACCGAAGGTGAGGGCCGTAAATATGCGAGCTGGCGCTTTGCGAATTACCTCCCGTGGTTTGTCTAAAGTTTACGTCTTGCCACGGCCAGGAAGTCAGATGTTCTCCCGGGCGGTAAATTCCTTTTACGGCCTAGGGCGACGTAAAACACTTAATCTTTTATTTACGACTTCTTAATTTTAGAGTAATTTGAGTTTATACTGATATGAAATGTAAAATTATCCTTTTTGAGGTGCCGCCTCACCGTAGCGAAATAATTGAAAATTTGATTTGTTTGTTACATCACAGGCGAATGCGCGGTGATGATGCACCCTAAAATGATCCTCAAACTTGTAAATAAATCGCTTCGATGTATTTTGCTCTCGAACCGTCGATATATACGTATTAATAAATAAATCCGACCAAATAATGCTTTACGAGATATATGTATATCAACTGTAATATTATAACTATCGTGAGACATCTTTAATGAGTATAAAAACGGTTAAAACTCACGTAAACCACAAAACAGATAGGTACAGAAATCAATCTACATATACGCGCGCGCTCGAGCAAACGCACACATAGACATTGCTCACGGACACGATATCTCGGACCAGTTCGGACCAGTGCGAGCGCGAGTGCCATCCGCTTGACGTGTCCGTGAGCAATGTCTGTGTGTGCGTTTGCTCGAGCGCGCTTGTATGTAGATTGATTTCTGTATCTATCTGTTTTGTGCGTAAACATTGTCAGGATAGGCTCGACATGTTTCGAACTCGTATGGAGCTCTTCATCAGGGGCAGCTATCCGTGCTGCTACGCGACTCGCGGCCCACTGCACTGGTATTCGCTCTACTCGCCGCCCGCAGATAGCGCGGCGGGTAGAGGAGAGGGCACTGTCACTACCGGACTGTCTGTCACTACCGGACTGTCTGTCACTACCGGACTGTCTGTCACTACCGGACTGTATGTCACTACCGGACTGTCTGTCACTACCGGACTGTCTGTCACTACCGGACTGTCTGTCACTACCGGACTGTCTGTCACTACCGGACTGTATGTCACTACCGGACTGTCTGTCACTACCGGACTATCTGTCACTACCGGACTGTATGTCACTACCGGACTGTATGTCACTACCGGACTGTCTGTTACTACCGGACTGTATGTCACTACCGGACTGTCTGTCACTACCGGACTGTATGTCACTACCGGACTGTCTGTCACTACCGGACTGTATGTCACTACCGGACTGTCTGTCACTACCGGACTGTATGTCACTACCCGACTGTCTGTCACTACCGGACTGTCTGTCACTACCGGACTGTATGTCACTACCGGACTGTATGTCACTACCGGACTGTCTGTCACTACCGGACTGTCTGTCAATACCGGGCAGTTTGTCACTGTGACTACCCGACTGTCTGTCACTACCGGACTGTCTGTCACTACCGGACTGTCTGTCACTACCGGACTGTCTGTCACTACCGGACTGTCTGTCACTACCGGACTGTCTGTCACTACCGGACTGTATGTCACTACCGGACTGTATGTCACTACCCGACTGTCTGTCACTACCGGACTGTCTGTCACTACCGGACTGTCTGTCACTACCGGACTGTCTGTCACTACCGGACTGTCTGTCACTACCGGATTGTCTGTCACTACCGGACTGTATGTCACTACCGGACTGTCTGTCACTACCGGGCAGTTTGTCACTGTGACTACCCGACTGTCTGTCACTACCGGACTGTCTGTGACTACCGGACTGTCTGTCACTACCGGACTGTCTGTCACTACCCGACTGTCTGTCACTACCGGACTGTCTGTCACTACCGGACTGTCTGTCACTACCGGATTGTCTGTCACTACCGGACTGTATGTCACTACCGGACTGTCTGTCACTACCGGGCAGTTTGTCACTGTGACTACCCGACTGTCTGTCACTACCGGACTGTCTGTGACTACCGGACTGTCTGTCACTACCGGACTGTCTGTCACTACCCGACTGTCTGTCACTACCGGACTGTCTGTCACTACCTTTTCACTCCTACTCATTGATAAATTGTTCATGAATAAATGATGTGAAACAGTACGCACATTCAACTTACTGTATCTACGACATTGTCTAAACGCACCATGTTTTTTAACGCCAGAATCGGGCTTGAATGCTGGAGGTAGCGCAGATAGCTGTCCCTGATAAAGATCTTCATACGAGTTCGAAAAATGTCGGGCTGTTCCTGACAATTTCTCTTTTAAACCGTTTTTATAATTATATCAGCTGTCATACAAAATGAGCCTAAAGTACGAATATTTGATCCATCTCATCCGCATTCAAATATTTGGAGCCATTCAATGTGTATTAGGTTAAGGATAGGTAATTGTAAATAAAATATAGGTTGTTAATTATATGAAATAGTGGACGCGGTGCGTGCGCTTACTGGCAAGCGGCAGCGGCCAGCGGCGGCCGTAGGGAGCGGCAGGTCTGAGCGTGGTGTCTCACTCGTATGGCCGCCGAAGTCGTGGTGTGTCTGTAAGAGGCCTGCCATCTCTTTTGCCGAACCCGGACAAAAACCTAAAAAAAACCCGGACGTTTGGCGTAAATATGTCTTTTTTCCCAGACATGTACGAAAATGATATTATTAAAAAAAAAACGCTTTATTTTACATTCACATTAAAAGTGTCCGCAATTTAACGTAGCTTCCCTTTTATGATGGACTATAATGAGTTACAAGACCAATACGATAGACAGAATGGCATGTGCTTTAAGTGGATCGTACACAAGTCAAAGCTACCAGCTATACTTTGAGGTTAGGATCTTGTTTACTAAATTGGACAGGTAAGAAAATAGACTTTACCTATCCAAATATCATAAACCCTCCATGATGCTTTCAAGAACCGCACATTATTACCACCATAAAAATATACTGTTTTGTTAGAACAAATTTCTTATCTGTAAAAATGTTATAATTGCTAAATTCATTATTCATTCAAATTTCGAACATCTCTGAAAAACAAAGAAATTTTATTGGACCTCTATTCTAGATGACGTTTAGTTCGATATAAATTGTCAATTTGCAATCAAATTTGACAAATGTCTCACGTAAGTAAGATATCGAACGATATGATAGTTGGGGCCGACTCTAGTTTGACTCTGAATAAAAAAAAACTATAACAGCTGCCAGAAAACTTCATTATCGCCATCGGGTAAAATTTGTCATAATGTTTGGCTCCTGAATGCATCATGGAGGCTTATGATATGTGGGTAGATACGTAAAGTAGTGTATGTGTACATAATTAGGCATTAAAACACTCGTGTGATGTTATTATGAAACTTGCCTTCGGCTCGTATCATAAACCCACACTCGTGTTTAATACCCTTCATTATGTACAGTCACATAAACTATTATTATACATAGTGAGAATGTGAGCGCACGCGCCGCGTAATGTTGCCAGTTTTATTGTTAAGCTTTCGTCCTGCAAGTTGACATGTTATTGTTTTAAATTATCGAATTAATATGAAGAACTAATGTAGAAAATATCTAATTAATATGAAGAAGTGATGTAGAAAATATTACACGATTAGCTGCCGTTGCGATCTATCGGCGCTCATGATGATGAATAGCGAACCGATCGGAACGTGTTGAGCGTTATTCGACTTAAACGTGAGTTCACACCCGTTTCATATGTTTATGAATATGTCTGAGACTATAGCTGTAAATGCTACAAGCTTGTATTTCTTGTCCCATTGATTAAAACGGTTTACCCTTGTTTCATAAAATATTTCATTTCATAGACGTATCATTTCATCGAAAGCATTTTTCTCTGAAACCGTATAATTTCGATTGTTATAAAACTAACCTAATAGGAGGATTTTTTAAAGATTTATCAGAAATTAATGACTTCAGGTGAAAAATTGTCTATAGAATGAAAGTTATATGTAATTAAAATTCTGTGAAAAGTTTGTCTGCTTGAAAGGGGATCGCGATAAAACGCTTCAGCTAACGCGACAAAATCATTTACACTATCTATCATTTCAAGTATCATTTGTGACAGTGACACAACATATGTGTTCATAGAATTCTTACTTCAAAGGAATGACACACCATATGTGTTAACGGTATTTGTACTAATATACCAGTGACAGGTTAGTTGATATACTTATACAAATTGAAACATTAATTATGGTACTTAAGAGGCCTTATTCCTTTAAAAAAAAGACATGACAAATATATTGATAATTTCAACCAACTTCTTGAAGTGATTAATACTTTTCCCTGAGTTCTAGAAAGTAACATAGCTATTTCATGCTTTCATTGCGTGCAGTCGATAATAAGTGGAATATCCAGTTTTCTGCGTGAATTAAAGTAGTTTTTGAAACAAAAATTATAACTAGGGTTCAAATATGTACCAATCAATCGCAATGGCCCTGTTCTAAGTAGTAACATCCATATATATAAATGCGAAAGTGTGTCTGTCTGTCTGTTACCTCTCCTGGGTCCTTTTATTAATTAAGGTGATTAGGTGGATATTTATCGTGTTGTACGAGATTGTTTCCATACTTCCGAGTTCCACGCGGACGTAGTCGCGGGCAAAAGCTAGTAGATAATATGTTAAGATATGTTTGATCATAGAGAAAAATGTCTAAATCAATCAGCATTTTTTAAAGGACAAGGAGCCTTCATTAGATAAAGACAACACGTTAATTATTCATATCAATTCGATTTTGTATAATTTGCAGCACCTCACAAAATGAATGTCGATATTAATGTGTAATTGTTATTATTCAATTCAACAGGACCCACACTGGCGTCCTTTGGCTGTCGATGTTCTGCCAGCCTCCGCAGCGGCGACGCAACGTTTGCGCTGCGTAAACGTTGCGTCGCCGCTGCGCGGGCGCTGGCAGGCCGCCGACGCTCTAATGACGCTAGTGTGGGTCTAAAATCACGTTGTACAAAGATGCCTTAAAATTGAATGTTGGTATTATTTGCTGTTATCATGATACAAATACTCTTTATTGCACACTTCCAAAATCAAGGAATATACAACACAACATGAGATACAATCAAATAACAGGCAGAGATGATACAAAGTGGTGTTCTATAAACAATACCGCATTAGTGTTAATGCAGATTTGTGCAACGGACTCACCCTGTTAATGGTAATGACAGTACTTTGAACACGTGTTAGGGTGAACAGACGAGCGTAATTTCGGTCGCGCCATACATCATGTCATCTTGATCACGTCACACTAAGTATGACGCGACCGAAATTACGCGACTCAAATTACGCTCGCCTGGCTTCACCCTTAATCATACGATTAATTAATCTTTTTAATGTACCGATAATGATCGATTCTTGATGAGTGATGATGATGACCATGTACTTAGTTATAATTTTTCTTTGTTCTTTGATTTGTATGTACTTATCTGTATTATACTTTGATTTGGTGCTGGCCACCATTCAACAATGTGAATTGCAGACTTAAGGATCGACCACACCGCTGCTCAAAAAAACGTTGCTGCGTTAACGCAGTCAAATGTAGGTATGTATATGACGTGACGCTAACCTCACGCGTCAATTAGTTTTCATACTGTCAAACTTAACGCACCGTTCTTTAAGCAGCGGTGTGGTCGATCCTTTAAGCATATGTGTTTGACGGTCGAGCCGAAGGCGAGGCCACATGTCAGGTCAGGATGGCAGTAAAACTACACCGTTGAGTAAAACAATGTTTGTTATAATAATTAAATCATAATATTATTACCATTAACAGTGAATCAAATAAAATTAAAATTATAATCGTAGTTTAAAATCAAATTGTGAAAATTTTACGATAACAATAAATAACATATCACATGGAGTCTTGTTCATTCTTCATTATCTGCCGCCAAGACGAACAAAAGAGAAAGGGGCACTACCTACCTTTTCTCGAACCGTTTCGTCTCATTTTCAAACCCTCATAGTTTCGTCCCAGTTAACACTAGAGCGCCCAAATTCACAGGTTAAGATGCAGTTAGGGAACAAATGAAATGTACTAAATTTAAATAAACCGTAAATAAGTCTAGTGGACTGTCCGGCCCATATGGTAAGGAATTAAGTTTATATATATTATCATGAAGACATAAACTTAATTTCTTGATACCATATGGGCCAGACGGTCCGTTGGACTTATTTACGGTACTCTATGAAACGGCCAAGCCATACTTTTGAAACCAAGGTGAAGGGTTAGTAAACTCCGGGCTTAGGGGCTTGAAGCCAGTTGATGCCATACTTTTTAAACCAAGGTGGTGGGGTTAGTAAAGTCAGGGCTTAGGGGCTTGGCTTTCCCTGGGATCTGATAACTTTTTTACAGCGAAAGCGTTACGAGAATGTGAGTCTTGGCCGCCAATTTTACATGAAATGTTTTTGGTGGGATTTCCAAATCGATACATATGAACGGAATAGTCTTGACTGAACTGACTGAAAAAACTCGAATCTCTGTTTCTTCCAGAACCTTAAAATGGTATGTTAATGGCGTCAATAAAATGGTACAAGAAAACAAGGTCGAGAAGAAAACATCGTATGAGAAGATGCCACGAGCATATTTTGACCTACTTATGCAACGTTGCATACAATACTTTATCTACGACAGTACAGTCGAGTAAAAAGTAGAAATTAAAAGGTAAAAAGTCAAAAGTACCATGTACAAAGTAATAGTAGTTTATGTGACTGTACATAATGAAGGGTACGGGTAAGGGTTAAACATGAGTGTGGGTTTATAAAACGAGCCGAATGCAAGTTTCATAATAACATCACACGAGTGCTTTAACACTTTCGCAACCAGACAAAAAAGTAAGACATATCCCAGAAACCGGCCGAGCCGACTTTTATAGTATCAAACCCGGCTATCGGGAGCGCCCGGCCTCCGGGTTGTTGGTGTCGAAAGTGTTAATACCTAATTATGTACAGTGACATAATATGTGACACGCATCAGTTAACAGTGCTAACGATGTTATAATGTTGCCAAAAAAGCATTCAGTGCTTTTTTGACTATGGACTTTTACAAGGCTCACGAATCAGAATCATTATTTTATTTGCTAGAACACAGTCAAGTGGATGCCATATACATTCTCGAGATACAGTGTATTCTGCCTGCTAGAGGGCATGCAAATATTATACAATTAAAACTAAAGGACTAAAATGAACTACTTAATGGTATTTTTCCTATAATTAAGACACAGCATGCAAAAATAATTAATAAAATGTCAACTGATACTACATTACAGAATAAAGATGCGGCATGTAGGTAGTCAAGATATATGCGAAATGTATGTCTTTATATTAAGAGTTTGTAACTGTATAACGCATATAAAAAAACCGGCCAAGTGCGAGTCGGACTCGCGCACCGAGGGTTCCGTACAAACACGTTCCATCCCTAAGTGGTTAAGTTAAGTTTGCACCTGGTATGTATAGCGCCCCATATAAATTAGGTGCAAAGTTAGGTATTAAAATATTAAAAAAAAACTACTTACTAGATCTCGTTCAAAACAATTTTCGTTGGTAGTTTTTATAGTAATGTACATCATATGTTTTTTTTAGATTTTTCATTTTCTTATTTTAGAAGTTAGAGGGGGGGGGACCAACTTTTTTCCACTTTGGAAGCGTCTGTCACTCAAACTATTCGGTTTAGAAAAAAAATATTTTAGAAACCTCGATATCATTTTTAAAGACCTATCCATAGATACCCCACACGTATGTGTTTAATGAAAAAAAAAATTTTGAGGTTCAGTTCTAAGTATGGGGAGCCCCCAATATTTATTATTATTTTTTTATTTTTGCATCAAAATCTTAATGCGGTTCACAGAATACATCTACCTACCAAGTTTCAACCGTATAGCTCTTAGTTTCGGAAAAAAATGGCTGTGACATACGGACGGACAGACGGACAGACGGACAGACAGACATGACGAATCTATAAGGGTTCCGTTTTTTGCCATTTGGCTACGGAACCCTAAAAACCGGAGTAGATAATAGTAGTTTATGCAACTGCTACATAATGAGTGGTCTTAAAATACGAGTGTGGTTTCATATTAGGATCACACGAGTGTTTTAACTGTTTTAAGACCTAATTATGTACAGTTTCATACACTACTTTTTCTACTCCAGTACTTTTTTCTGTCATTTATATAGTTACTAACTCTAATATAAAGACATAAATTATGAAAGTCTGTAAAAGTCTATACTCTATTGCCCAAAAAACTACCGCTAAACGATGTTATAATGTCGCCAAAAAAGCATCACTTAGTACCACAGATTACAAGATAAACAGCTGCATTCACACAACTTGCAATAAAAAAAAAAGCTTATTGTACTAAGCTTAAGGCGTTGCTGCCAACTTAAAAAAAAGTTTTATCTTTAGTGCATTGATGTTTAGTATAATAGTGAACGTATACCTTTATGTATAAGTTCATGTTTTTTTGACAGATGTTTAGTATAATGAATGTATACCTTTATGTATAAGTTCATATTTTTTTGACAGATGGATGTCAATAAAAAAAAGTTTATCAGATTATTATTTTTTTAAATTTTGTTGATTCCGAGCGGGAACATGTAGTTATTTCTTTGTTGTTTATTTTATTTATGAAATTTCGAGTCGTAGAAAAGTATTGTATGCAACGTTGTATAAGTAGGTCAAAAAACCCTCGTGGCATCTTTCCCACGCCACTCGCGTTTTTTGCCCCCTCTTATACAACGGTTGCATAAAATACTATTATCTACACATTCATTATCATAGATTTTCTTTTATGAAAACATGAAACACTCAGTCGTGCCAGTCATTCCGCGGAGCAGAGGAACACATGAGGTGACTCGCGCGGCGGGGTCGAGGTCACCATTACAGTATAAATTTTGATCAAAATTTACCCGCTGCTGGCAAGTAATGTAGGTCCTTACCTAATAATATCTGAATTTGTTTAGGAATTTAACAAGATGAGTGTAGATAAAATAATAAATAAATAAAAAAAAAAAAAAAAGCCTTTTATTTCCTTACTATAGGTACATATGACAAAATTTTACACTACTTTCTATGTTACTTAATATCTAAACTTGTCTAATGTTGCTTATCTAATATAATTAACTAATATTGATATATTATACATATTAAAAACGAAAGTTACTTAATTGCTAGTAAATAACCGTAAGGAACCCCTCTCAGGTAAAGGCCTCTTCCAAAGATAGCCACTTTTCTCTGTCCTGAGCTATGCTCTGCCATTGCGGGCCAGCGACTCTTTTTATGTCATCGGCCCAACGTGCGTGCGGTCTTCCCCTGTTTCGTTTGCCCTGAGGGCCTTTCCACAATGGTGACTGCTATGGTCCACCGCTGGTCTTTAAGTCTGGCTACATGCCCAGCCCACTTCCATTTTAGTTTTTGAGCAGCATGAGTAAGAGCGTCTAATGCTTTTGTCTTGGATCTTATGTTTGTGTGTCTTATTTTTTGAATTTTCTTTAAATTTAACATGCTGCGTTCCATACCCCTCTGGCAAGTAGTTATTTTGTTTTTTACAATATTGGTGAATTTCCAGGTTTGGCACGCGTAAGTTAAGCATGGAATAAGGCAGGTGTCCATAACTTTCTTTTTTAACTCTACTGGCATCTCACTCTTAAACACTTCTTTGTAGCTCCAATATTTGTTCCAAGTATTTTTAACTCTCCTTTCAACTTCTAAAACATTGTTGTTGCTATTAAATCCGACCTGTTTCCCTAAATATATGTAATGTTCTACGTATTCCAAGTTTTCATCATCTATTTTTATAATTGTTTTCTTGTGGTTTGTCATGGTTTTTGTTTTCAGTATGTTTATTTCGAGTCCCACGTATCGGCTAGCTTTACTGAGATCAGTGATCATGCATTGTAGCTGGGAGCTATTTTCAGACAATAAAACTAAGTCATCTGCAAATCGTAGATGACTTAGATATTTACCTTGGATAGATATGCCTAATTTCTTCCAGTCGAGTTTGGTTATGATGCTTTCTAGAATCGCAATAAAAAGTTTTGGTGATATTGGGTCACCTTGTCTTACCCCCCTTTCTACTGCAAAACTTGGTCCGATGGATTCTAACTTGACTCTACTGGTGCAGTTGTTATATATGTTTTTTTAAATTTCAATGTAATGCGACTCTACGTTCTGAGCTTCCAAAGTTTCCCATATACATGAGTGAGAGACTGTGTCGAAGGCTTTTTGGTAATCAATGAATGCTATGTACAATGGTCTTTGGTACTCTTGATACTTTTCAATGATTAGTTCTAATGTATGTATATGGTCTATTGTGGAAAAGCCTCGCCTAAAACCAGCTTGTTCAATGGGTTGTTTTACTTCAAGTGATGGGCTAATTTTCTTGCATAAGATAGTCGAGAAAAGCTTATATAGAGTCAGCAGCAAACTTATAGGCCTGTAGTTTGCAATGTTCTTGGGGTCGCCTTTTTTATAGAGCAAAATAATGTCTGATTCTGACCATTGTGTAGGTGTTACTAAGGTTTCTATAATCATATTGAACAGCTTTGCTATAGGCTGGGCCAATTCGGCCTGGGCATATTTTATGGCATCATTTGTAATGTTATCGGACCCCGGGCTTTTGTCAGGTTTTAGTTTTTTTATGATCTCTACAATTTCTTCACACTCAATGGGTTCTATATGACAAGCAGATCTTATAGAAGTGTCCGAGCTTTGGTAGCTAGAAGTACTGGAATTGTCTGGAGCACTATACAAGTTTTTGTAGAATTCCGTTGCAATATTTATAATTTCGCTTCGACTGAATTTCGTCCCTCCTGAGCCTTTTAAACCGTCGATCCACGTTTTCTTGGTTTATAGTTCCTTATATCCCTTTTTTAGACTTCCTTTTGTTTCTAGGTGCTGCTTGAGGACAGTCGATCTGTGCTTTTTATAATCTATTCTTATATATTTGCTTATAAGTTTGTAAAGGGCTTTAAGTTCATTTTTCTTCGATCTAGTTTTATTGCTAGTTCTTTGTAGTGTCTGTCTTCTTTTAATGAGATTTTTTGTGCGTTCTGATAGTACAGTACGGGTTGTGGTACTATGCTTTGTTTGGCATGCGCTTCGTAAACTTGTTTGGATAAAGTTTATTATCTTATCGTGATGCTCCTGTACTGTAAATTTTTGACTCGGATCGTGTAGGGTTGGTAGATGATTTTTTATCTCCTCTTGATATAGGATTATTTCTTCTTCGCCTTTCAGTGCACTAAATTGGTTATTATTATACCTTGCTCTACTTTTTAGTGGTTTCGTAAGTAAAATTTTTGCTCTTAGTGGTCTGTGGTCTGACGGAAAGTTTATACTCAATGTTTCAACATTTTGGAATATTTTTGGACGATTAGACAATATGAAATCTATTTCGTTCCTGTACTGTCCGTTGGGACAGCGCCATGTCCATCTTCTTTTTGGGGTTTTCTTAAAAAAGGTATTCATGATCGACAATTTGTTCTCTAAGGCAAAGTCTACAAGCTTTTGACCTCTGGTGTTTCTTTCTCCATATCCATTTTGTTTTGAAATTAAGTGTTCATCTTTTTGTGGTTCTCCTATTTTAGCATTAAAGTCGCCCATCAGAATGCAATCCTCGTAGGCTAGCCCTAAGGCTTTGTAGATAGAGTCGTAGAAAGCTTTGATATCCTCTTCATTGGCTGCCTCGGTGGGTGCATAGGCTTGTATAATAGTCATATTTTTTTCCGGAAGATTCAACTGAAGTAGCGCTACTCGTTCCGAGATGCCGATGTAGCTTTGTATGTATTGTTTCAGGTATTTTTTTATTATAAAGCCAAATCCATATTTGCCCGGTATACTACCGGTGTGGCATAGAATAAAATTTTCGTATTCTGCTATTTCGTTTCCTAAGCGACGTACTTCAGATATGCCAATAATATCGTATTTTACATTTTTTAAAGCATCTGTCAGTTCAATTAACCGTTCATGGGATGATAATGTTCTAACATTGTAAGTCAAGGTGTAGAGTGTTTTAATTTTCTCTGGTTGGTGGGATTTCGATAAAATTTTCTTTGGAAGGTTTCGGTCGTAATCTTCCTCGGGGACCAGCCGGCTTGGAAGATGTGATTTATTGCTTCTTATAATTAATTCTTCGTTTTTATGTGAGAGAGGTTCCGCAACTTGTCATTTACTATTGCTATTTTCTTCTAAATTAATACTATTTTTGTTTACTAAAAAACCCAGTATACCCGGTTTGACAATCCCCTCTGAAAAGCTCAGAGATCGTTGTGGAGTGTTGGTTGTGGCCGATAGAGTTTTGTTTTTCTTGGCAACTTGGGTGGTAGTGCGTGAAGTAGATAAAATAATTAATATTATATGAGTCAGGGTCAAAAAGAATTTAATTTTGATGAAAGGGAATTCATTTCTTCGATAATTTCCATTTTATTAAGCCATCTTTCGCGTTTCTGCTTCAAACTGCTTTTGAACTGCCGTAACGCTTTACTTTTTTTAATTATATGTTCCGTCAGTTCACACGCCTCGCAAGCAGCCTCGCTGGGGGTTCTCGGTTCTGCCGGTTCGTGGTCTCCGATTTCACAACCGCATTCAGCTCTTGGCTTTGTGACGATAGATACAGAGGTAGGATCAGACCAAAGTCTGTCGTCGGTTGCTGACACATACCTACGACGTACCTTCACTTCGTACTTCGAGTCCGGGTACGGGAGGGATAATCGGAACTTGCAAATACCATAATAATTACCACAGTGCATCGACGACGTGTCTGCCTGCAGCCATGGTTCGCCAAATACCAACAACCGATATTCCACTTTAAGATTACACTTGTATTTATAACAGTCGTTCTTCCATGATAAGAACACATCGAGTAAGCTAGCAGTAGATACCGTTATGTTATGAATGGGGTTAATTTTTATAATCGAATTGAACTGAAAACTAAATGTTTGATTGTTACAGATGAAATCATTACAACTTTGCATTACTAAAGAAACGTTTTGGTTTTGGTCGTCAAATAACGTGCGCCCCCTGAATATATTTTTCCACTCACAGCCCGAGAAGCTCTTATTCTCAGCAGCCATAACGGAGCACAAAACTTCCTCACCATAAAACAACTTGAATTTATTTTCCACGCTAGATGGTCTCCACGAACACTCGACTTTGTTTTTGAAGTCGTACTTAATACATGAGAAATTGTATACCTCAGGGAAGTGGTCTACAGTTAGGTAGATATGTTGGTTTACGATTGGGTGATTCATAGCGCGGCAGGCATAGTAAAACTTCCCCACTTGGTCCGCCTGAGCACTGTATGCGACGGATGTGTCGTTTACTATCTCAGTATATACTTCAATCAGGGGCGAACCTGTATAAATATGAAGCATTTCGTATTCCGGAGCCGCACAGATCACTTGAAAATCGTCATCTTGAGGCACAAAGTAATGATACTCATAGTTCACTATTTGAAGTTGCACGCGCGGTGAGGAGACGCGCATTTCAGGTTGGTGAATCATAGGCAGAGAGCCCGCGCAGTCACTATTACTGTCTCTGCAGATGTATGTATACCAACCTAGCGTAGGTCTCAAAGAAGATATAATAGTCGATGCGTTGAGCACTGCTGTTGGTAGTTCTGTCTCAGTTTTGGTAGATGATTCCGTACGTCGGATAGTTAGATTCCCTCTCTCGTAGAATGAGCAGAATACTTCAATATTTCCTCCATATTCCGCACAGTAAAGCGAAAGACACTTTCGAACAGTAGGACCGGCCACAGTGATCTCCGGTCTCCGCCCGCCCTCGCAGGCTGCGCGCGCGCCGCCCAGCAGCAGCAGCGCCGCCAGCGACGACAACGTGACGGAGACACGCATGGCATGCGATCACGGCTCGACTGCACAATCAAATCAAATAACATGGTTTAGTATTTTACAAAAGAGCCAAGAAATGCCTTAAAATAAAAATAAAATTTTCTTTCATTGAAATCACCGTACCTACACCTTTTTTTTCCCTCTAGTAGCAGTAGTCCGGTTGTTAGTCCGGTTGACCGAACTAGTGCAACTTTTCAGTAGCAGTAGTTCGGTTGAAATATAGCACCGAACTACCGATACTCTTTAGTAGCAACAGTTCGGTTTGTATAATATTAAGAATAAAATTGTACAATACACTTTCTTACTTTATTGTTATTTTAAAATCAACACGTAATCACGTTGTATTAAAATAATCATTGGTTAAAAACATTGCAATTAAGCCATGCAAACTCTTTTAGTTTTGACTATGTCGACCTCTTTCTTTAAGCTTAATTCTATTAGTCATAGTGACAATGTCTGTTTTCAGTTGTTTAATGATTCAGTTTTCCTTATTATTATTAATAGAAATATTGAACGTGTTTTGCTCGTCTCGTTTTCATAATTTATTTATGCATAGCACGTAATATTTGTGTCTTGAGTGCCGTCGTAAATGAATGATAAAAGAGATTTTAAATAATTAAAAGAAGGCGAGGCAGGGTATTATTGTTCGGTGGCTATCAGTTTTACAACAAATCTGTTTATGTTACGAAAAGCAGTTACTGGCGTTGTAAGCACTACAACAAAGGTAAGACCTGCCAATATATGTTTGTGTACCCTTCAGACGCATTGTAAAAAATATATCGATATATTTCTTTTGGTGTCGTGGTCGGGCCAGGAACTATGACACAATTGTCTGAATATCGTGCTAAATCTGGTCATTATTGTGTATCAGGTATTTACGTTACTGGTACTATGCGTCTGAAGGGTACACAAATATATATTGGCAGGTCTTACCTTTGTTAATGTAATATAATATAGCCTTTACAACCTATATTTTCATTCTTGTAGTGCTTACAACGCCAGTATCTGCTTTTCGTAACATAAACAGAGTTTTGTAAAACTGATAGCCACCGAACAATAATACTCTGCCTCGCCTTCTTTTAATTATTTAAAATCTCTTTTATCATTCATTTACGACGGCACTCAAGACACAAATATTACGTGCTATGCATAAATAAATTATGAAAACGAGACGAGCAAAACACGTTCAATATTTCTATTAATAATAATAAGGAAAACTGAATCATTAAACAACTGAAAACAGACATTGTCACTATGACTAATAGAATTAAGCTTAAAGAAAGAGGTCGACATAGTCAAAACTAAAAGAGTTTGCATGGCTTAATTGCAATGTTTTTAACCAATGATTATTTTAATACAACGTGGTAACGTGTTGATTTTAAAATAACAATAAAGTAAGAAAGTGTCTTGTACAATTTTATTCTTAATATTATACAAACCGAACTGTTGCTACTGAAGAGTATCGGTAGTTCGGTGCTATATTTCAACCGAACTACTGCTACTGAAAAGTTGCGCTAGTTCGGTCAACCGGACTAACAACCGAACTACTGCTACTAGAGGTTTTTTTCATACATTTTTTCAGGATATTTTTTATTTAAACGGCATGCTACATTTTTATACTATACATCAGTAACGAATAGAAGGAGACAGCACTCCAAGATAGATATACAGACAGAATACTTAGAACCGGCCAAGAGCATGTCGAGCCACGCTCAGCGCTCAGTGTAGGGTTCCGTAGTTGCCCATCCTCCACAATAGACGAAGGTAATAAGTAATTACTGTTACTTAGGCGTTTACGACCTTTTTATAGCGCTTGAAATCTTTCTCGTAATTTAAATCTGTCTCGTAATTTTCGTCTATTGTTCCGACATTGCTCTTGGCCGGTTTTTTTATTTTCGGAGCGAATATTTACAAAACTGCAAACTTTATCAAAAAATAATGTTCAAAGACCCCTATTATTTTTAAAAGACCCATTCAACGACACCCCACACACTAGTGTTGGAACGAAAAAAAAATCTACCCCCACTTTAGGTGTACGGGAGGTACCCGGAAAAAAAAAAAGTATTTTAGCTTTTATTTTACCGTTTTTTCGGCGTGATACATACACAATACTCATACCAAAATTCAGCTTTCTAGCACAGATTAATATAATAGTTGTTTCTAGTACTAATGATCACGGAGCTAAGCCGCGGACGGTTAGTTGACTACGGAACCCTAATAAAATGAGGTTAAGAGGGACAAAAAGAGACAGAAAGTGATAGATGCAGGTATAACATAGATTATTGTCCTGTTTTTTAAATCGCATAACAAGTTATGTCAAATAAGGGGCACCCCGGATGGAGACAGAAAAAAGGGATAGAGAAACAGAAAGAAACAAGAAATAGAGATGGAGATAAATATAGAGACAAACATAGAAAGTTATACATCAGGGAAGTAAACTTTCAAAAGCGTGGAGAAAATTCGCACGCCATGTAATTAATTGTTATTATACTTTGATAATGATAATTTCTTGAAGATTCTTATAATTAAATGTGTAGGTATCTATTTATACTCAACTTTAAATATTTGCAAGGCTACACGTAGGCGTAATATAAACCCCTACCTACTAAGACATGAAATAAATAAAAAAATATAGGATAAAAAAATCCGACATTAGCTGAGTATAAACCACATTCACATCGGATTATGATAGGACGCTACGATGGCACTGACACACAGACACACACGTTAAACTTATAACACCCCTCTTTTTCATCGAGGGTTAAAAAATCGTACCGTATAAAATGACAAAAACGTTTATACATGTTACGAAAGTTACCGAAACTTCAGAGATGCTCAAATAATGAATAATAATAATACTCTTTATTGTGCACCACAAAATAACAGACAGAAAACAAAAGAAATAAAAATACATTACAGTTGGTAACAACAGGCGGTCTTATAGGTATATAATTAATACCTATAACGCTATATAATCCGTTTAAATCATTTTTTATTTCGTTTAAATGTGTGACAGTCGCGGAAACCGAACAAAATATACTTACATTGAAACTCCTACTTGAAAAAGTCAGAAAAAAATGCGATATAAATGCAATTTTCGGTACAACCGCGGGCGAGCAATTTCATGAATTTGTTTATTTTAATATTACTATCGACTCGCCCCGGCATCACACGGGTCCAGTGCTGATAAATTGTGCATGTATTATACATTTTAACCTTCCTCTTGTATCACTCTGTCTATTAAAAAGAAACGCATCAAAATCCGCTGCGTAATTTTAAAGATTGAAGAATACAGAGGGACAGACTGACAGGAAGCGACTTCGTTTTATACTATGTAGTGGTAGGTGGTAGTGATTAGGTTTTTGTACATAGTTAGTATTTAGTTTAGTTTAAATTTTTTATTTACTGTTTTTGAGTTTTTCCTTTCTGTATTGAAATAAATTTAAAATTAATGCCCATATGAATGTAAGACAATGGACTTACTTGTTGTAGGTATAAGTAGAGCAGCCGAGCTAGCGACCGACTGACGCGCTAATGAGACCGCGTTTCAGCGGGAAGCGCTTTTAAATGTAAGGTTCTCTTATCAGCTTCCTTCATACCAAATTTTATTTAAATTGATCCTGCCTTTTGAGCGTGAAGAAATAACAAACATACAGACCCACTCACAAACTTTCGCATTTATTGGAATTTTTCAGAAAACTTGAAAATGTCAACCTATTGATTAGGTTAGGTTCGTGTTATAACATTGCAAAATCACGACATAGTATAAAGTCGCTTCCTAATGCAATGTCTGTCTATCTCTCTGTCCCTATGTACCTATGCTTAGATCTTTAAAACTATGCAACTGATTTTGATGTGGTTTTTTAAATATTAGATAGAGTGATTCAAGAAGAAGGTTTATATGTACATATAATACATGCATAAGTTATCAACACTGCACCCGTGCGACACCGGGGCGGGTCCCTAGTATTCAATGTAAAATAAAATAAAAACGATTAAACGTTTGTGGTTATCCCAAACTGGCGACATCATGATTAATGAAGCAATCATATCTCGCGATTCCACATTAACGCACGAAGAGGGTACAAATGAAACTAAATGTTCCCAACTTATCCCGGTGAGTGGCAAAGTTTTAGGCTTAGGGACATAAACATCCCGGACCTCGAGGTTCTCCGAGCTGTCGAGCTGCGGGAATAAAGATAGGAAACGAGGAAAGGAAAGGTATCTAATATTCTTGTTGAGTTTCCAATTTGTAATAATCGTGACAAGTTCCCCAGTAGGTAATAACCTACAGACATCTTTGGAAGCGGTGTGCGCGGCTTGGAAACATCAGTCTATTGCAAATTGAGGTTTTCCTGAAAGTTTAATGGAATTAACCAAATAATGAAGTCACATATAGGAATGTTAAGTTATAATAAAGTTATACAGTCAAATGGAAAACACAAAAAAGAATCACTGAGGATAATCATGAAATACTTTTTATATGACCCGTAGGAGACTTTTTGTTAATATTCGTGTGTATATAGGTTATTTATTATCAATATTTTTTCCGCTCTGCGGTTAATCTGCCCCTTGGAAAAACCCCACAACTGAACCAATATGGCTTATACATATAACATAATCGATGCTACTACGTTAATTATTTACAAATAAATAATGTGTACCAGATTTCAAAATTAATGAAGCTTACTTAGAACCCAGCCATTGAGGTTTTGGCATGCAGTTAGCCTAGATATAGCCAAGGTATTCGATCGGGTCTGGCACCGTGGTCTTCTTCCGAAGCTGCCATCTTACGGACTACCCGAGGATATGTGCAAATGGGTCGCCAGCTTTTTACCCAATAGAAGCATAAAAGCTGTAGGTATTTAACCGCATGCCCCAAACATGGCTATAAATTCTGGCGTCCCACTAGGCTCCGTGCTATGTCCAACGCTGTTTTTGGTTCATATCAATGATAGGTTATCTATTGATGGCATTCATTGCTATGCGGGTGACAGCACTGGAAATGCATTCAGCCCGTGCTAACATCCCTCGTTCCGTTGTGGAAGAAAGCCGCAAGCAACTTGTGTTTAAAATCGATAGTAGGGTACTTAATTTGTTTAAACTCCAGAGTCTCCGATTGGGGGCAGGATAATTTCGGTCCGGTTAGTTCGCGCGTTCACTGCTAAGAAAACTATTCGCTGTGGCCCGTGGCTGTGGCCCTGAAATTCCAGAACACACCCCTCAATGTTTCAACTCACAGAGTGAATCAAGCCTCTAAGTCTTAGGAGACTTTGGGTCCTTGTGTGTGAACTACCGTCTATATTATGGGATATGTTCTGAGGAATTGGGAACATTACATTTTTCTGAGGTTTAGGTCAGTTCAGAGGAGATATAATGTGTAATACCTAAGTATTATATTTTTACCTGATAGTTTGCTTTGGATTCAAAATTTACGATTAGTTTATATTTACGTGATACCTATAGTTTTTTGAATATACTTTTTGAAACCCTCTGTGTGTTTTGGTGACATTTCAACATATTAGACACATTTTGTATACCAACATTATCTTGGTCCAGAAGGAATTAGTAAGAAAAATTAAAAAGTAGACATGACATTGACAATTTACTTGCAAAATTTGAAGCAAAGTAACAATATTTGACTAGTAAAACGGAAATAATGTATTCAATAAGAAATTATAATAAGTATACAACACAATAAATACCTAAACTTAAACTAACTTATGAATAAAATCTTTACATATTAAATCCTAAAATAAATTTAAACCGACTACTTAATTAAAAAAAACATTGAGATACCTTGCTCCCGCGGCAATCCCCATTCATGAGCATTATAAAGTACATTTATCAGTTTTTGTGTACATTTTTTACATAATTGTATAAGGTCAGGTTAAAAAGCGCCACTTACAAAGAATAAAATTTCATCGAAAGGGAGTCAATTTCGTCCTTTATTTTGATTTTATGAAGCAACCTTTCACGTTTCATCCTCAAATTGCTTTTGAGCTTGTGTAGCGCCTTCCGCTTTTCGATTACATATTCCCTTAGCTCACAAGCCTCGCAAGAAGCCTCGCTGGGGGTAATAGGTACCGACGGTTCCTTGTTTCCTGCTTTGCAGCTGTATCCTGCACTGGGGCTCGTAACAACAGATACAGGATCAGACCAGACCCTGTCGTCGGTCGCTTCCTCATACCTATAGTACACCCTCACTTCGTACTCCAAGTTTGGGCACGGGAGCGCTAGTCGAAACTCGCAATTATAATTATAACATTGCACCGATGAAGTGTCCGCTTGTAGCCATTTCTCCCTAAATGCTAGCAACTGATATTCTATTTTATAACTACAAGGGTAGTCTGAAGAACATACATCTTTCCATGTCATGAATGCGTCGTGTTTACTTGTATGTTTAACATTTAATTCAGTAACGGGACTATTTTTTATGATCGACTTGAACGGAAACGTAATTGATTGATTATAACAAATGAATTCAATACAAGTCTGCATTACTAAATAAACCTTATCAGAGTTGCGGAGTAACTTCTGGCTCATAAATTTATTTTTCCACACACAGCTCGAGGCCCTACTTGACAATCCGTCGCACAAACGTTCTTTTCCATAAAACAGTCTAAAAGTAGTTTGTTCACTAGAAGGCCTCCACGAGCATATGATGTTTTCTCCGTGGTCATATGAAATACACGAGAAATTGTGAGCCTCCGGCAAGTAGTCCACTGTTAGCCTGACTTCATGGTACGCGTAATTCTGAGCGCGACATCCATAGTAAAGCTTTCCCTTGTCGTCCGCCCGAGCTCTGTACGCCACAGCCGTGTCGTTCACCGTGTCGGTCTTCAGTTCAATCTGAGGATAACCTGTATAAATACGGAGTGTTTTGTATTCTGAACCCGCACAAATAACCTGAAAATCATCTCCGTAAGGCAAAAAATAGTCATTCCCAAAGACTGCATGTAGTCGTCGCGAGAAGACTTGCATTACAGGTAGGTGTTGTATAATCAAAGAGCTGTTGCAACCAGTTTTGTTGTCCACGCAGATGTAGGTGTACCATCCTATCGTAGGTTTTAGGACAGATGTGATAGTGGTAGCGTTGAGCACTACCACTGGTAGACGCGTGTCGTTTTTGAGAGATACCTCTACGCGTCGTATAATAGTAAGGTGGTCTGTGTCGTAAAATGAGCACGATAATTCAATAGCTGCTCCGTAATCCACGCAGTAAAGGGAAAGGCACTCTCTAACAGTAGGGCCGGCCACAGTAATCTTCGGTGCACGGCCCGTTGGGCACGCTGCGCGCGCGCCGGCCAGCAGCATCAGTAGCGCCAGCAGCGACGACAATGTCCCGGAGACGGTCATGGTACACGAGCACTGCGCAACTGCATAATCAGAAATAAATAACATGCTTTAAGCATTTTATTTTACAGAAGAGCCAAGTTCTTAACTTAAAGTAATACCTTAATGAAAAAATAAGGATAATGGTTTGAACTAAATCATCATCATTTTCTTGCCTTTTCCATTATTCTTTCTTCCATTTTTCCCATGTCATCTCGTCAATTGATCAATCATCTCTCACACAATCCATCCACCTTTTCTATTTGAACTAAATACACAATATAAATCATTCATGACTGGGTTCTGAGCTAAGATTCCCTGCGTTACAGACTCCAGTAGGGCATCGAGCATCGAAGAAATCTAAATATTTAAATGCGTACAGAGTTGAATCTTCCATTGTTTAAGGCTCTATCTTGTGGACTATCATGGTGTTACAATTTTTGTCCCTCGCCTTCGGCTTAGGCCGGGACCACTCGGGGCACGCGTATAACGATATTATTTTTTTCTTTTCTCTTTGGCTTTACTTACTTTCTACACCGGAGAAGGATGTGTTGCGACAGCTTCCAAGCCGCGAAAATCCGAATCTAGGGCTCTCGCTGGTCAGGACGCGTGCCGACACAGAGCACCCTAGAGTGTTTTTGACAAAGCTCGGGAGTCGCGCGAAGCAGAGCGGCTGAGACTTGGCCGGGGTTGGTGCTGAGGGCTCAGAAGCGTCTCCTGACAAAAAAGTACAATATATATTTAAAAAAAAGTCATAATTTGATAACCTGAAGCGGATCTGGATTGCCTAAATAGTCTAAGTATAATTATTATTCTTTTCAAATATTAAAAAACGGTGTCATATAAAATATAGTAATTTCATAAAGAACTGGAGTGTCATATTAAACTAAATATAATTTTCTCAAAAATTGCATGTAATGTTGCCTTACCATCGCTAGATAGACTACAGTAAGTGGAACATACCGAAGACTTTTTAGAAGTGTCCAGTAGGGGAGACCGGGTATGGAAGTCACACGGGTTGGTTGTCACAGCGGCCATAACTGACAACTAAAGGCACGAATCAGTTTACCGACCGGTGTCCAAGGATCGCGAGAGCTAAACCCCCCTCCGTACTTTACCTCAGTCGGCTCCGGTATGTTGTGACGGAGCCACATTCGTTTACTTTTTTCCGCCAGTAAAAGTATTTTTTTGTGCATCTGTGTTAAATCTCGTAGGTACACTTTTATTTTGCATATTAATATGCTTCTTCGTGTATTGTTCAAGTTGAACTTGTGTATAATCATATTGTTATAAGGTTTTTAGTGGAAACATTCATTTGAATTTATATTGTAAGATTATTTTCTAAACCGTGTTTTGGGGCGGGTTGTCTCAGGTCGACG
Source organism: Apotomis capreana (assembly GCA_947623375.1). NCBI lineage: Eukaryota > Metazoa > Arthropoda > Insecta > Lepidoptera > Tortricidae > Apotomis > Apotomis capreana. The sequence continues at coordinate 1,511,857 of OX392525.1, forward strand.
GGGGCTGGTAGTCACGTGTGACTACCTTATTAGCTGAAAGCGAATTTAGTTTTTGGGTGTTTTTATTAATTATGAATACGTATTTCGTTACTTTCCTGGTCACAGTGACTTACATACATAATTTAAGTTTATATAAGTTACTAGCTGAAAAAAAAAATGTTTTTGAGATTTTTTTATTAATTACGAATATTTCGTTATTTTCCGTTACAGTAACTTACATAAAACATTTTTATCTTCAACAAGAAAAAAGTTCGTTTGGTATAAATGTGTGTATTATTGTATATCCCTCTTATTTTACTATGTGATTACGTACCCCAGCACCTGTGACAACCATCCCTGACACGGGGTTAAAAGTCACATTTCTCTTTTTTCATAAAAATAATAATATTTCCTCCGTACATAATGTTAGTGAAAAAGTATTGATATATTTTTAAACTCAAATAAATACACTATCCATTAAATTATCTTTTATCATCCCCAACTAAAAACAATAGTACTAAAAATGCAAAAGAAATAAAATGTGACTACCATACCCGGTCTCCCCTAAACAGCGAGATTTTAAATTTGGAATCAATATTTATCCAGTAAGTAAGTATGTAATTCCTATTACGTATCAAGATATTTGAATATCGAAACACGATTTACATCGACTTAGCGTTAGCTATTAAAATAATTTACTTCCGACTAAATCCAAGGAGATATGAAAAAATACAAGAGATTCATTAAATGGAAGGAAGAAAATCAAGTTTTGGTCAGATAATGTGTGATAATGATAAGGTCAGAATATTTCAACAATCTTTCTGAGACAATCGGATAGCTACAAAGGAAAGAAATCACAAATATTCAGCAGAAAATATAGAAAAGTTAAAAAAATCAAGCTCTAGATGATAAACATTTTGGCGATGAAGGTAAATAAATGCTGCCACTATTTGATAACTTTAAAACTATATCTTTTACCCAAGTATAAACTCATAATTATTTTTGTTAAATAGGTTGTTATCATGGGAGTTAATGGTGCCTGCGACGACGAATATCACTATGTGTAATAATAAAAATATTCATTAGAAAATGGCCGAATATGAATGTCACCTACAAATATAATTTTAATAAAATTTTCTTGTTTAATTTTTGAGAAAAGCACTATACTTGCTTCGACCGTAAGAGCCATACTGGCCTCGTATTATATCCGGACCTCGCCTACGGCTCGGTCCGTCTAATTCCTACTCGGCCAGTATGGCTTACTTACTGGTCTCTGCCGTAATGTACTATAACAAACATAAGTAGGTAGCGGAATATCTTGGATACGAAAGATGACTGCTTTTTTCACCGAACAAACCGAACATTGCCTAAACAACCATCTCGAAAGACTAAGCTTATTTATTTATTTATAGAAAGCTTTGGATTAAAAAACCGCACTCAGATCGGAACATCCGTTTCGCCGCAACGGTACCAGTGCCACAGACACACAAGCACACAAACGCACATTAAACTTTTATCACGTCTCTTTTTCACAGGGGGCTAACAAAGTTTTATAATAATGGTTATTTTAGTTTATTTTCATTCACTGGTCGTCAAAATCAAGCAATCTACTATTAAACAGATGGGTGGCTCTTAATTCAAAATCCTACCCGAAAATGCCAGTTTGAAATTTTCAGTAGGTAAGTTTAAATTTCCAAATTCATGCACTTAAAAAAAATCTTCATTACAAATAAAATATCCGAATACTTAAAACATACAATATAACACTATCCTTACATATTATTTTTAACACAAGTAATTCAGTCAGTCAAAAAACCTACTATGGTTAAAATATGACTTACTTGTTTGTAAATTCGAGCAGCCGAGGTAGCGACGAACGCATGCGCCAATGAGTCGGTGTTCCGGCGGGACTTGCTTTTATATAGGCTGGACGCCATTTGTACTTTGTAGGTCGGACTCGGAGTAAGTATAAGATCGGACTCAGAGGGTGAAACTTGGTTCTTACCTTAGGCTCCTTAACTGTTCAAAAATGCTGTTTTAGATATATTTTTAAAAGCTTTTATTTAATTTGCATTGTATGTATGTAAGTAAGTAAGTAAGTAAACACTTTATTGTACACAAAAACAGTTAAAAAAATACATCTATTACAAATAACATATAGGTACAAAGGCGAACTTATCCCTTTAAGGGATCTCTTCCAGTTAACCTTTGAGCAATTGAGTGAGTACGAGAAGAAGATAGACAAACTAACACCGTGTACAAAAAATAATAATAAAGGTATTAAAAATAATAAGGCTACTAATAATTACACATATAAACTATTAATACATACATACATACATACATAAATACATACATAAATACATACATAAATATACACATAAATATAAATACATTGTAGATCCAATTCACAAGTCATTGGAAAGCCATAGCTTCTTAAGATTCGTCTTGAGCGATGCAACAGATGGAGACTTCCTAAGGGACAGTGGCAATTCGTTCCACAACTTCACAGCGCTCACCGTGAAAGATTTAGCGTACGTACGCGTCTTGTTAGACGGTACAGCCAGAGTGAGATTGGCAGACGACCGCAAGCGGTGACCACTCCCATCGGCCATATATTTAAACCTTTCACTGAGGTAAGGAGGTGAAGCAGGGTTGTAGAGAACATTAAAAAGCAATGACAGGACATGCAGGTCTCTACGCTGACGTATTGGCAGCCAACCCAGCTGCGCTCTAAAGGCGGACACGTGATCGTATTTCCGCAGTCCGAAAACATATTTTATGCACACATTTTGTAAGCGCTCGAGCTTGTCAAGCAGTTCCTCTTTGAGATTCGTCATAGCAATGTCACCATAATCCAGAAGGGGCAGCAAGAGTGATCTGGCAAGAGTAAGCTTGGTGGACATAGGAAGGAAGTTCTGCAGGCGCCTAAGTGAGTGAAGAGATGCGAAGAGCTTCCGGCTGACCTCCGAGATATGCGGAGACCAAGACAATGTCTGGTCCATGGTGATACCTAAATTCCTAACAGTAGAGGAAAGAGGGATAGGAATCCCACCAAAAAGAATATCAGGCACCACCATTTCCGCCAGCTTGTTCACAAAGTGAGGACTACCGATTACAATCGCTTGCGATTTTTGTGCGTTTACGTTTAAACCAAAATTATTAGCCCAGCTGTGAATGTATTCTAAATCTGCATTGATTTGATCAATAACCGATGGCAGATCCTCAATACTAGCTGCCGCATAGATCTGCAGGTCATCTGCATAAAGATGGAACGAAGATCTTAGGCACTCTGTGATCCCACTAATGAAAATCGAAAAGAGAAGAGGAGAAAGGACCCCCCCTTGAGGGACACCAGCGGAAAGTTCACGCCATTCCGACATTTTGTCGTCGACCCTAACCCGCTGGCGTCGACCAAAGAGGTAGTCGTGAAACCAGTATGTATATATATGTATCTAAGTATGTTTGTTCGGGTGAAATCTTGCCACTCAATTTTGAAGCAGATATCGTCAACCGATTGAGCTGAAATTTTGCATACTTACTTGACTTTGATGACAATACAATAATATGTTACCATGGGGCTGATCTGATGATGGAGCCGGAAGGTGGCCATAGGAACTCTATAATAGAAAAAGCAATCCTACCGAGCTTGGGCTCTTTAGAATCGTCTCAGTGAGCATTTGATGGATATCCAAAGAAAAGTACAGTCGGCTATAAAAGCTTGCCACTAAAATTACATTTTTGACAGAAACTTATTTATGATCAGACATTTTTGCGATTTATAGTAGAGATCTCCCTGAATAAAAAAACTTATTGTGATTTTTACAATTTCGGAAATACAACCATATTTTTATATGGTACTATGAATAAATAACATGAAAAATGAATTCCCGATATCTGTTTTACACGAAAACGACACGACACAAGTCCTACTAGCGTTACCTGATCAGTAATATAAAAAGAAAAAGAGGACTCCTTTGTCCTATTCACCCCACCCACTTTCCCGCCGCACAGGGGACGAATCTGACTTCCCTCCACATCTAAAAATAATCACCGCAGAATACTCTATCTGTGGTAGAAATTTCGTGGTTGTATCCCGATGTACACAATTTCGCGACTTAGCAAAATGTACTAGAACACGCAGGCTAAGCATCAACATTTTTTTTCAAGGTACTTTTTGTATCAGATGTGCCCAATATGGTATACATTTTTAAAAACAAGATTAAATTTGCTGTTTAGTAATATTTTTTTAAATTGTAAATATTCAGGATAGATAACTAATTTATCGTTCTGAATAAAAAAAACTTGTTGTGATTTTTACCTTTTCGGCAATAAACCCAAATTTTTATATGAAACTATTCTTAGATAACATGAAAAATTAATAGCTGATATCTATTTTACACGAAAACGATGTCGCGCAAGCCCTAATAGCCTTAGCTGATCGGTAACAAAAATAAAAGAACAGTACTTGGTCCTCTTCACCCCGCTCTACTAACTACTCGAAATTGACAAAATTCACGCAGAAAATTGGTTTCACCCGCACGCAATGAAAGCATGAAATAGCTATATGTTATACGTAAAACTCCGGAAAAAGTTTATGTCCTGTTTCAGTTTATGTATTCGCTTGAGTACTATTCGAACCTCTTAGGTATTTAAGCATTCCGAAGAAAAGAAGAGCGTAAGCAAAAAGCTAAAAGAAAAACGTAATGTCATTAGATTTGTTTTGTCTAGATTGAAATACCTACAAGAATATATACTTACTATGTTTATACTCTAATCTCCACTTCCTTGCCGAAACTATAACAAAATCTATGGGGAAAAGTATTATTCACTTTAAAAAGTTTGTTTTTAATATATTATTTAGGGGAAAACCGGGAGATCTGACCAGGTAGGAGACTTGAACCATCTCAAATAATTCATTCAAATTTCGCACCATCGGCGCCGTTGATAGCTCGAAAGACACTTGCATAAAGGCGGTGGCTGCGAGTGTGCCATATTGGCCGCCATTAGTACGGTTCGGCTTTGAGCGAGAAAAACGTGTTCTTGCGTTTCAAAACGGAATAAAAATATTTTTTTGTTTTCTTATGCAATTTCAACAGTTTTAGAGGTAAGATCTGTTTTATTATCACATCGTTTTCTTTGTTTCATGTAGTATTTTTGAGTTAATGTATGTGGAATCGTCCGTTGCAATTGTTTAGAGGAAGCATCACTTTTGTAAGGCAAGGGGGTAGCGGGAGACTTGACCACTCTGTCGGTGGGAGACATGATCAGTGGTTCAAATGTCCCGCTCTGCTCTTTAGTTGATTATTATTGTATTATTATATTATTAAATGTTGATCATTTGTAAGAGAAACTCGTTTATATTTTCGGGTTTGTGATTCCTGATGATTATTGTTTAAAACTTGCATAGTTTTTGGTTATAAGTGAAATTATAGTTCAGTTTTTGTAATATGTATAAAAAACCGGCCAAGTGCGAGTCGGACTCGCGCACCGAGGGTTCCGTACAAACACTTTCCATCCCTAAGTGGTTAAGTTAAGTTTGCACCTGGTATGTATAGCGCCCCATATAAATTAGGTGCAAAGTTAGGTATTAAAAAAAAAATTATGGATTTCGTAATTATTCCTTTATCTATGCTATAAGACGTTGCTTCGTACCAAATTTCAAGATTCTGAGTTCACGGGAAGCACCCTGTAGGTTTTGATTCCCTTGCAAGTGTCGAAAATTTGCGGCATAAACGGCTGTATCTTTTGATTGCGTTGGCTTAGAAGTTTGATTTTTTCACAGCTTCAAGGGACAGTAGACCTGAGTAATTGATATAAATTTCAGCTTCATACCTCCACGCGTTCCTGAGAAAAAGGGTCTTGACAGACGGACGGACGGACGGACAGACGGACAACAAAGTGATCCTATAAGGGTTCCGTTTTTTCCTTTTGAGGTACGGAACCCTAAAAATGTCTAAAATGTTGTTAAATATAATTTCTTCTAAGAAAAACTCATAATAATAATTATGGTTAATTAATGTGTATAATCTAATCTTACGTGATTCCTGATGTTCCTGAGTTGCCTAGTTTTCTGTTAGAAGTAAGATCATAATTTATTTTCTTCAAAATTTACAAAAAACGGCCTCATGTCGTTAACTATTGATTATTTGTAAGAAAAACTCATGTATAATTTTGGATTTAAAGCTTATTTATTAATGTGCATAATCATATGTGATAATTGATGTGCCATTAGTGTTTATAATTGATCAGTTTTCTGTTAGGAAATGAAAATCTTGTTTGTATGATTTACAAGTCAAAAACTAGCTTAATAATGTTAAATGTTGATTTTTTCTGTAAGAAAGTCTAGTTTCTAATTATGGCAGTGTTTTTCGTGAAATATTAATAACAAAATAATCATCATCATCCTCCTAGCGTTGGTCCCGTCTTGCGACAGGGTCCGCTTTCCTACTTTTTCTCTTCCACTTCGCTCTATCCTGGACATCGTGTTCTTCCAAACCGCAGTCGTTCAGGTCTTTACGAACGACATCGAGCCACCGCAACTTGGGTCTACCTCTTCGCCGAGAACCCGGCAAGGCAAGACTGAGTGCTCTATTGCCGACGTACTCTACAGGTCTTCTTTTGACATGCCCAAACCAACGAAGCCGACTCTCCTGGAGCTTATCGGCGATGTCCCGTACTCCGAGGCTGCCACGAATATATTCATTTCGGATCTTGTCAATCCTCGAAACACCAGACATCCACCTCAGCATCTTCATTTCGGCTACGTGGACGGCTTGGAGATGTCTTTGGGTCATTGCCCACGTTTCGCTTCCATAGGTGAGGACAGGTCTTATCATAGTCCGGTACACGAGGCCTTTTAACTTAATAGGTATTCTACTATCACAGGTCACACCAGTCACTTCTCTCCATTTCAGCCAGGCTGCTGCGATCCTGTGTTGAATGTTCGTCTCCAATAATAACAAAATAATAGTTTTTTTATTTTTTTTCCTTCTAGACAAATTTATGGTCAATTCTCCCTCAAGCCCTGGTCAACTCACCCGTAGGGGTGGGAGATTTGATCCATTTTTCCGTTTTCAAAAAATATGAAATAAAAAAATATATGTTGACTTTATCAACAATCTAATATTATCAAATTATACCTAACAAGATGAGACATACATGAGCCCAATTACAAGACGCTACGACTAATACATAAAATTTTAAGCATCTTTAATGAAATTGGGGTTCACCTCTCCCGGACTTCCCCTACTCTTAAGTGAGTAAGTATAAATGTTGGCGTGCCTGAAGGGAGCTTCTTAGGTCCCACATTATTTTCGAGCTATTATAACAAACCTCAAAATTTTACAAGTTTAGGTCCTGTCATACGCCGATGAAACCCTCTTTACCCCGCATATCCCACACAGTCAGCTGCAAGCGATGACGTGGGATGTCTCAGCTGGCTTTCCATCCAATAAGAAGGATGGTTAGCGGTAGAATGCCACCCGCGTGTTTGTGCCGTGCGCGGGGGTACGGATGGAGAATGAGATCCTGGTTCCTCAAGAGTCGCTGCCCCTGGAGGATAACACGCCACCTGGGGCTCGGGACTCGTCTCACACGGGCGGTCACGTCCTAGCCAGGGGAGCATTTCTCTTCCCCGAATTTCATTTGTCATAATTTTCATTTGCCATAAACTTTTTATTTGGTAAATCATAAACTCTTCGGGATTTCTTTAATACTAGCTGTGATGTATTAATTAAACACCAACTTGCATTCAGTATTTATTGAAAACACAATAATAGAACTATTATAATATTAGTAAGAGACGCCATATTTGAAGATGCTATGCTAGTGACCGTCATTTGTCACTCGGGTGTGTTGTAGAGAGCGCTGTACGGGTAGTGTCCTAAACGCACTATACCACATTCTCCCCACCATACTGAATTTGAGTAAGTAATACATTGAGTAAATGTACATGTAACAAAAGACTAATCCTATATGCATACCTGGGATAACTCGGGGCACCTATACGAAAGTGACGTAGTAAAATATTTTATCGACAAAAAAATATATCGATATTACTGTCAACATCTAAATGTCATCGACATAAATAATAATTTATTATAATATTAATGATAAAGCAACACATAAACCTACAGAAATTTAAATACTAACTATAAACTAAGAACTTAACAAACTAAAATAAAAGGCTAAATAAGACATAAATAAGTATTACTTATTTCTCCACATTTTCAAATAAAAAATAAACATATTAAAACGTGTATTTACATGTTTATTTTAAAATAATTTTCATAATATACGTAAATTGACATTTTGATTGAAATGACATCATCATACTTTTATTATCTTAATTTAAGAGGCTCGATATCAGATCAGATATGACATCGAACCCTTTATAGTAATCGAGAATGTTCAATGACCACATATATATTAATGTAATTATATCGACATCTTTTTTATCGATATCCTATCCCTAGAACGTGCCCCGAGTTAGCACAGGTATGCCTATATGTAACTACAATAATCTTATAGCTTAAAATGTTAACTTATATAACTTCTTCTCTACTCCCCTAAAGCTATTGTTCCCGCCAGAGGGCGCGACGAACCATTCACTCCGGCACTCGGTCAGCGCGCGAGCGCAACGCCCGCGCATTCACTCACTCGCCCAGTCTCTGTTTGACCGTTGACCGTTGACGCATAAAGTATCAGTATTTCGTGTCGCGCGACTAAACCCGGCCGGTACATTTAACAAGTGCAACTGACTCAGCTCAAAGGTGAACATTCAGCTCGTTTTGTGTTTACGTGTGTGTACGTAAGGAGAATTCAGCCCAGGACTGATCTAAATCACGTAAGTCGCCACTCAAATTCCCATATTTCATTCCCGAATCTTCCCGTTTCCCGCTCATCCCCTTCAGCCCACGTCGCGTGTGATCATCCCTAGGTCACATTCTATGGTCCTTCGAGCTCTTAAAACCAGCACTTAGTGGATTTTCAGTACTAGTTCTAGACTAGACCGCGCCCATACAAATTCTCAAACCACCCTTTTAAAAAAAAAAAAAAAAAAAAAAGATATCTCGGCTCAAATATCTCGATTCATACACTGTTAATAACATTCAAATCAGCCCATGTTTAATATACCTATAAGTCTTACATCACGATAATTTCATTGCATCCATAATTTAATTGGTTAATTCTGTCTTAGTACGTACATACGTATAGGTACGTACTTGTCTAGTCGGCTCATAAACGCCCGTTAGAACATTCTTGATTCGTTCCCGTATTACTTATTAGTAATTTAATATAAATAACAACATCCCATATAGTTTTTAATTAAGTTTTAGTACAAAGTGAGGATTGTTTACAAATTACTTAGCGATTATTTCTTTGTGTCGGTTTTTTTTTTAACAGCGAAAGTGTGTGTTATTGCATCATTATAAACAACAAGACAACAGTTTGTAGCCCGGCTAGTCGTCGGGAATAAAAGACGAGCCGTGGTAGTGTAAAAATATATAATTAAGAAATAAAAACTATATACAATATAAAAAAACGGTATTCAGTCAGTACGCGGCACTAACGGGAAACACTGGCCTTAATGGAGCTGGGCAGGATGGTAGGTAGGAAAAACAGGGTTTCAAGGGTCCGCGTATCTCCAGCTTCCACGCACATCAAGCAGGAACAACCGCCGGTAGAGGTGCGTTTACCACAGCACGCAATCTTCAGCCAAGTAAAAAGGGCTGGAACAACATCTCACTTAGTTGGTGACACCAAACCAATCCATGCCTTATTTCGTATTTGTCAAGACCAGTGAGAACGAAATAAGACTTGGATTGAGTTTAACAATATAAATAAAAGGAAAACAAAGAAAAATAAGTATATACAAATATTACCTGCAAAGCGGCAGCCCTTACAAGTGTTAGAACTATCAGCAATATATGATACAGCGTTATATTTACAGTAATTATGCACAATTACGTAAAACTCGTAACACCACAATACATAAGCAATCTCAGTATTACATTTAATTTTTAAAATATACAAGTAATAGCCATTCAGACACCAGTTCGTTCAGCACAAGTCCAAGCGTGTCTGAGAAAAAAGACAAAAGACGAGCGTGGAACGCCTGTCTTTTTTAATGGCGTTTGTAAGCGGCCAGTGCTGCACCATGGAGGTTTGCCGCGTTACAGTACCCCGCGCGCCCAGGAGAATTTTCCAAAAGAGAAAACGCAGGAAAATTCCAACAAAAGAGATTAAGATAAAAAAAAAAGGAGATACATACAACTAGCTTAAAGTTCTAACCTATATTTACAATTTTAAATCTTTGATGTGCCATTTACCAATGGCACGGCCATGGTCATCGGCCAGTTCGTACACGAGAGGTGACAACTTTTTCAATACTGTACACTTTACAAATTTAGGAGCTAGTTTTGCAGTAAAATATTTACCAGCGTCACTTAATTGGTAATTACGACGCCATACAATATCACCTTCATCAAACTCGGCCTGTTTACGCCTTAAGTTATAATATTTACAATTTTTTACATGAGCATCCCAAATTGCAGCCTGCACTTTATCTAAAATAGGCGACAAGTGGCCTAAGTTTTCAGCGTAAATATCACGCGGCGCAAATATAAGGTCGTCATAATCGACGTCATTAGAGTCAGCGACACCATAGAACGACCCGCACGGAACGAGTTCTCTGCCAAAAACCAGGAAGGCAGGGCTAAACCCCGTCACTTCATTAACGCTGGTATTTATGGCGAACTGGATCTGCGGAATATTAAGATCCCAATTTCTATGGTCGTTTTCAACAAATGAGCTAATTGCAGTCATAATAGTACGGTTGTAGCGCTCGACAGAGTTTACTTGCGGGCAGTATTTGGGAGTAAAATGTACCTGTGGGATCTGGTATTTAGTAAAAAGTTCCTGTAATTCGTTGCTGATAAACTGCGTACCGTTATCCATTATAATAGTTCTTGGAAAGCCATGCACCAAGAATATGAAGTCTTCAAGAATTTTACATATGATATTAGAAGTCGCCTTTTTAATAGGAAATATCAAACAGTACTTTGAGAAACAACAATTTACCACTAATATGTAGCGATTTTGTTTACGGGTCATAGGTAAAGTCCCAACGAGATCAATGGAAATACATTGAAAGGGTCTACTACATTCTTTAGGTTTGCCCATTATCCCCAAAGTTTGATGATTTTGGTATTTGTATGCTAAGCAGGTCTCGCACTTGGCAATATATTTACAAACGTCCCTATAGATACCCGGCCAAAAATAGCGTAAAGCTATTCTTTTGTGTGTTTTAAATATGCCAAAATGACCAGCAGTGGGCTCGGAATGGTTGTCATGGATAATTTTGTCTCTCATTTCCTTTGGAACCATAAGTTTCCAATCAAAATCAGAAGTGAGAAAAGAACTAGTTCTTTTTAGTCTATACAAGTTATTATTTACAATTTTATAATCAGGAAATGCAGCAGGATTATCCTGACAACCTTTAAAGATGTTGTTAAACCAATCATCATCAGAATCAACATAAATAAGGTCAACTGGTACCGAACGTGACAAAATGTCAGGTACAACGTGGTCCTTGCCTCGTTTATGTCTAATTTCGAAGTTGAACGCGGACAAACGAACACTCCATCGAGCTAATCGACCTGTCGGGTTATCCAAATTTAAAAACCACTTGATGGCCGCGTGGTCGGTATATACAATAAATTTTTGGCCATTGTCTAAGTAGCATTGCCAATGTTCCAAGGAGACAATGAGACTTAATAGTTCACGTTCAGTAATCGAGTAATGTTGCTGCTGTTTAGATAAAGAACGGCTAAAATAGGCGATAGGTCGTTCCACACCGTTCTCTTCTTGAGTTAACATAGCCCCGATTCCAAAATTAGATGCATCGCAATGCACTGAAAACGTTTTTGAAAAATCTGGGCAAGTTAATACAGGACTACTTATAAGCGTTCCCTTTATTTTATTAAAGGCAACGTCAGCCTCCTCATTCCACTTGAATGGAGGAGCCTTCTTACCAGTAGACGTTAAAGAATTAAGAGGCGCGGCCAATGTACTAAAGTTAGGTACAAAACGTCTGTACCAGCTAGCTGTACCTAGAAATCTTTTTAGCTCACGTCTAGTAGTTGGCACAGGAATGTCAAGTATCGCTTGAACCTTATCAGGATCTGTGCGCAAGCCTTGGTGATCTACAATATAACCAAGGTACTTTAGTTCGCGTCGGAAAAAAGTAGACTTTTCAAAGTTAATGGTAAGACGCGCGTATTTCAGTTTTTCCAGTACTCTAGATAACAAACTGATGTGATCTTCAAACGTACTCGATATCACTATGATATCATCTAAGTACCAAAAAACACGGTTTTCGAATTCTGGTGTAAACAACACGTCCATTAAACGCTGCTGCGTGGCCGGTGCATTGGTCAAACCAAATGGGGTCACTTTAAATCTTAGCATTCCACGTCCTGGAACGTAAAAAGCGGTTTTGTCCCTATCTCCCTCACATAATGGTATTTCCCAAAATGCCTTAGCGATGTCAATACTCGACAAGAACTTAGCATCACGCAAATTGTCAAGGATCTCATTTATGTAAGGTAATTTATAAGCATCCTTTTTAGTGACAGAATTAAGCTTCCTACTATCCAAACAGAATCTCCAAGTACCGTCTTTTTTGGGAGTAACGAGAACAGGACTTAACCACGGACTTTCGCAAGGCTCTATGATGTCCAAATCAAGCATCTTGTCCACCTCTTCCACCAGCACCTTTTGTTTTTCAGGAGAGAGCCTGTAACACCGTTGCCTAATAGGTGCATGGTCACCGGTGTCAATACGATGCTCGACCAAGTGTGTGCGACCAAGAGGACTAGATTCCGTGGAAGCCTCGCGAAACCGAGATATAATATTATAAGCCTGAGACTGCTGTTCCGCGGACAAATCCTCAAATGGAAGAACTTGTTTTAACGTGTCATTAATAGTTAAGGAAGTACAATTGGAAGGTTTTCTCAGTTCAGCGTTTTTGAGACAATTAGGCAACAGATTGAAGCTTTTCCAAAAGTCTATACCCAGAATTAAATAAGACGAAATGTCTGGAATTACATGTGCAGTAATGTAAAGACATTTACCGTTAAATTGTACAGGTAATTCCACGTAGCCAATAGAATAAACAAGCTGCCCATTAGCAGCTCGCACAGAATTTTTGTACGACGAGTTAAGTACAAATCCCCGATCTAGTAGAGCCTTATGAGAGTTATTACCAAGTATTGTAATAGAACTACCGCTATCGAGTAAACCACAGAGTGTCAAATTATTTACATTTATATTTACATAAGGACGTTCATTATCATTTTGATCGTCGAAGAGGATCAAAGAGGTTTTGGAAGACAGCATAAACAAACGTACAACTGACAGCCAGTCATTCCACTCATCACGCGAAAAATTATTATTTTTATGTACAGCAAGTCTTTGATCCTCAGTTACGCGTTTTTTGAAAAAGTCTTAGTTTCAGGATTGGCCTTATTGCACTTAGGACAATTCGTGCTACGGTAGCCAAATAAACCACATTTAAAGCACACTAGAGAGCGTGGCTCTTTACACATGCGTAAACTGTGTCCGTTCACTCTACAGCGAACACAAAATTGTTTACTAGAACTAACTATATTTACAGACTTAGTATTTACAGGCTTATATACAAAATCTTCAGTTAATGAAGATGAGCTGTGGGTAGGAGGTTCCTTAAAGTTCCGCGACCTATCAAGGCACACCTCATACTTCTGACACACAGCCTTCAAACCTTCAATAGACTGAATATCAGCCTGTGCTACCATAATATCGTATTCAGGACGAATATTTCTAAGTAAAATTTGTAATCTATCGGACTCAGACATAGTGTAGGTAAGTTTAGCAAATAAACCATACATAACAGCAAAATACGCTACAATTGACTCTTCCTTGCCTTGTGTGCGGTCTTGTATTTCAAGAAGTAATTTATAGTCGTAATCAACAATACCAAAATCATCAAACAGTTTAACTTTTAAGCAATTCCACGTGGTAAAACCTTCTCTATAAGCACGAAACCAATGAAGTGCTGCGTCCGTGAATATCTCATAACAATGAGTTAGCAAGTTGCTTGTTGGCAAATTCCTAGACAAGGCAAACTCCTCAACCTTTTGTACAAAGCTACGCGGACAGCCTTTACCCGAGTATGAGAATTTTCTAAACTCACTGGTCACCGCGCGGTCACACTGTACAACGACTTTATTCTCTGTGCATCTTTCAGAGTTCGCTGTTACAAATAAAGCGGCTGAACTATTAATAGAACTGTTATTTTTCAAATCAAAACGCGTCTTTAACGCGCTAAATTTTGTAACAAGATTTTTGTACATAACACGGTGATCATCATCATCCGAGATATCTATTCGCTGAAGACGAAAGTATATATGTACAAGAAATGATTGAATTTTATTTACAAGTTTCGAGTCATAGGAACTTTCATACAGAACGATTTTATCCTCGACAAAAGAAATTGATTTTTCAGTCCCGGCCAAGTCATCGGCCACTGAAAAGCTAGTTGGCAAATCCTCAGCTACATATTTACCCAATAAGTCGCTCAACTGCTGTCGGAGCTCCACAACCGTATCGCGAGGCTTTTCATGCCTAATACTTACTTCGTAAGCAAGTTCATTTTTATTTAACATATTTAAACTAACGAATGAAAACTCCATATTTACTACCTACTAGAACCTTTGTACACCGCAAAAAAAAATGTCTATTTACAAAACATACATACACACAAACATGTACATAACAAACACCTTCTGTAGTGAAAAAGTAACGTAAAGTGAAAGCTGCAGCCTGTAACCGATGCAGGTCAACCTACCAAGTAAAACAGATCTAGCCTAACTTTTACCTATACACAAGAAAAAATAACACAATAAAACCAAAATGACAGAAAATTTAACAACCTTAGCTATGTACAAACACGTATAATATTTACAAGTATGTACATAACCCAATCCAAGTCTAAAAAAAAAACCCACGTACTGACTGAATAAACCCTTGGGCGCCAATGTAGCCCGGCTAGTCGTCGGGAATAAAAGACGAGCCGTGGTAGTGTAAAAATATATAATTAAGAAATAAAAACTATATACAATATAAAAAAACGGTATTCAGTCAGTACGCGGCACTAACGGGAAACACTGGCCTTAATGGAGCTGGGCAGGATGGTAGGTAGGAAAAACAGGGTTTCAAGGGTCCGCGTATCTCCAGCTTCCACGCACATCAAGCAGGAACAACCGCCGGTAGAGGTGCGTTTACCACAGCACGCAATCTTCAGCCAAGTAAAAAGGGCTGGAACAACATCTCACTTAGTTGGTGACACCAAACCAATCCATGCCTTATTTCGTATTTGTCAAGACCAGTGAGAACGAAATAAGACTTGGATTGAGTTTAACAATATAAATAAAAGGAAAACAAAGAAAAATAAGTATATACAAATATTACCTGCAAAGCGGCAGCCCTTACAAGTGTTAGAACTATCAGCAATATATGATACAGCGTTATATTTACAGTAATTATGCACAATTACGTAAAACTCGTAACACCACAATACATAAGCAATCTCAGTATTACATTTAATTTTTAAAATATACAAGTAATAGCCATTCAGACACCAGTTCGTTCAGCACAAGTCCAAGCGTGTCTGAGAAAAAAGACAAAAGACGAGCGTGGAACGCCTGTCTTTTTTAATGGCGTTTGTAAGCGGCCAGTGCTGCACCATGGAGGTTTGCCGCGTTACAAGTTTTAAATAGTAATCAGTGTAAATACAAATTGTTTGGCTCAGCTCATAATAAAGTTGTAGGTATTGTTTCATATTAGTAGGCGGTCTCCGTTTGATCATAATAGTTATTAAAATAAACATCCAACCATTAGTGTTTGATAAGCTTAAAGATAAGTGCCGTAATATTAAGAATCGTTCAACATTTAATAGAAAGTTGTTTACGTTTACAATTAGGTAAGTTTAAATACACATCTTAGTTATTTCGTTCCGCTCATTAAGTAATAAATTATATTAACCTCGTAAAGCAGATATAAGTGTTATTCTATTTCAATTCATTCAATAAAAGTAACGTATTTGTTTGGTGTGCTAGTATAAACAGGTTGTTATTTCTTTTTTCAATTGTGACAATATTGTTATAATCTCCGCTCATAAATAAATCTTGTTCTTATTATTAATTACGTTTGGTTCTTTTTTGCGTTGTTTCACGCAAAGTGAAATATAAAGTCGGCTCAACAATTACACATATACAGGGTGACCTGAAATAAAGGGCACATAAAATTTAATTTTTCTTTAAATTCCGATACGCTTTCTTTTTTCTTTTTTCTTTTTTCAATTGCATTACACATCCGCTCACAATGCCTACCAAGTCTCAGGCAGCCATCTTCCGCGAGGCGCTGAAGGCAATCGCAATGTTGAAAGATATTGCCTCGGCGGTCTTGGCGAAAGACAGCAAATACTCGGTGGAAGATTTTACAGCCCGATTTAGTAAACTAGAAAATTATAAACGTAAGCTGGAGACCGTGTTTTATGAAATCTTGGATGACGAACCCCTCACGCCGGAGGTCGAGGCCACCTACACCAATGGCTATGACAACGCGATAAAGGACTATGAGGACATCCTTGTCGCGTTCGAAAAATTAAAAACGTTCTCAGCAAAACGTGACCCCGCTCAGCCCTCGACATCAACAACGCCGTCAACTGTTCTGCCCAAAATAGCCCTACCAAAATTCAGCTCAAAAATAGAAGACTGGCCTTCCTTTATTGCTATATTTAGAAGCCTCACGGACGACATGACCACCATTTCGGATGCAGTTAAACTGCATTATCTGCTCTCGTGTCTATCCGGCGAGGCACGCAGTATGGTGTCCCATCTTCAACTCATTAACGAGAACTTTACGGTAGCCATGGATATCCTCACCAGGCGCTACGAAAATCGTCGCGTCCTAATAGATAGGTTTGTGGACATCATCCTTGGTCTGCCTAACATACATACCCGCTCCGATATCCGTGCACTTTTTTTGACTCCGCTCATTTCCGCGCACTGCGCCCTCGACAACCTGGATCTGCCCATGAAAGACAGTGACTATGTTTTCGTATCCATAGTGGTACGAAAGCTTAAAGGTGAGCTTCGGACCCTCTTTGAGCGTAGACACGGCTCAACCACCACTCTGCCTACCCTGAAGGATTTAATCGCCTTTTTGGAGGAGCATGCGCGTTGTGTAGAAACCGAGTGGTCGAGCCCAGCTCCCCCGCAACCCAGGCAACCATCGCCACAGCCAGCCCAGTACCGTAGGCAGTCTCCCGTCGGACCTCCTCGAGTCCCACCGCGTCAGCCTATGTATCATGAACCACGCCCCATTGCCCCGGCTATTTATCACCCGCGCTACACCAATCCATCCCCAGCTCAACATAGGCCGGTTTACTCGGCTCAACCGTCAGCTCAGGGCTCAACCAATAATATGCCTTGCCCATTCTGCTCAGATAGAGGGCACAAGCTCATCGCATGCCCACGATACAACGACCAACCGATCCAAGGCCGTTGGGACTTCATTCAAGCTCGCAACCGCTGCCGACGTTGCCTGGGTCCCCATTATGAAAATGAGTGCAAGTCAACACGGGCCTGCAAAGAGTGTGGAAACGATAGACACCACACATCACTTCATCGCCCTGGTGGCGCCTCTTCTCCAACTCACTCTTCCGCTCATCTACTTCCACCTCAGCTGAGAGAACAGCCCAGACAGCGTTCAGCTCATGAACAACAACATGCATCAGCGCACGCCTCAACTATGAGCGCGTCTATTCAGAACCCACAAAGTCACTCGCGTTCGCCCAGTAGGTCGCGTGAAGGTGGTCCACAATGACTACCAACAATAACCGAGCACTGCGAGGATGAAGCTCAGCACACTCAATCAGCTCATACACACTCAGCTCATACACACTCAGCTCATACACATTTAGCTCAGACACATAAATCACAAGCCCACACTGCGATTTCAGCTCCTACAGCTCATAACTATAATATTAATTCAGCACAATGTGAAGAACACGTCACTAATTTTCCAATTTTATTGCCTACCGTCTCTCTAAAAATAGCAGACGTACATGGCCAATTTCACACAGCGCGCGCTTTATTAGATTGCGGTAGTATGCTAAGTCTTATAACTCAGCGCATGGCTCGAATTTTAAATTTGCCGCCAAATTCATCATCATTAAAAATCGCAGGAGTGGGCAACCAGCACACACAGGAATCACAGGGATCTATTACAATAGTATGTCGGCCTACCCGCCATGACACTCCCACAATTACGACTACAGCGCATATTTTAAAAAATGTTACTGGTTATTTACCGTTACAAAAGGTCCCACACGTTGCAAAGGTGAGCGGTAAGCCACCGATCCCCTTGGCAGATCAAGACTACCATATACCAGCTCCGATCGATCTTTTATTGGGTTCTGACGTTCTCGGCCAAGTTCTGGACGGGACTAAGGTCTCGTTAGGCCGCGGGAAGCCCATAGCCTTCGGCACGATTTTCGACTTTGCACTGATAGGACCCATCGAGGACTTGTACGCAACACCAGCAAACCAGTCCAACTCAGCTCACATTGTCAGCTCTCAGTCAGAATCCGATGCATCTACACTTGAAATTTGTAAGAACCTTGAGAGGTTCTGGGAGTCAGAAGAACCCCAACCTCATAGACAGATCAGCCCGTTACAAGAGCAGTGCGAGGAGATTTTCCGCGCCACAACCACTCGAGAGCCATCAGGCCAGTACATGGTGACATTGCCCTTTCTATCAGATGCGCCGACCTTAGGCAACACTCATGCTATTGCGTTGCGTAGGTTCCTCAATCTTGAGAAGAAGCTACAAGCAAATCCGCTTCTCCGCTCTAAATATGTTGATTTCATGAACGAGTACATCAACCTCGGACACATGTCACCTTGTCACCCCAGCACTTTTGCAAATAAGCCCCATTTCTATGTTCCCCATCATTGTGTTTTTAAAGCGGGATCAGACAAACTACGGACTGTATTCGATGGAAGCAGCAAAAGCTCAAATGGCGTCAGTTTAAACGATTGCCTTCACACAGGTCCAGCTCTTCAACAAGATATTGTTGACATTATTATGTCTTTCAGAATGCACCCGGTAGTCTTCAGTACTGACATCAAAAAGATGTTCAGAAACATACTCATTCACCCAGATCAAAGACAATATCAGCTCATCCTCTGGCGGTCTTCACCTGACCAGCCTCTGCTCACATATGCCTTATCTACTGTCACATACGGTTTACGCTCAAGCCCATATCATGCCATCCGCACTCTGCTCCAATTGGCTGATGACGAAGGTCATCGTTATCCGCAAGCTGCTCAAGTCCTACGCAAATCAATCTTTGTCGATGATATACTGTGTGGTCATGACTCGGTGGAGTCTGCGCAGGCGCTCCAAACCGAGTTGATAAACTTACTTGCCCTAGGTGGCTTTCAGCTCAGTAAATGGACTTCAAACTCTCCTCAGCTCCTAGAACAATTTCCAGATGACCAATGTGATATGCCCAAAGACTTTGATATCAGCCCAGAATCTAATTCCATCAAAGTGTTAGGTATTCAATGGATTCCTCAATCAGATGAGTTCACTTATCGCATCTCTCTCCCCACGATCACTCAAGTCACAAAGCGCTCAATTCTCAGCACAGTAGCATCTCTTTTTGACCCCAACGGTTGGGTAACTCCGGTCATCCTCCGCGCTAAGCTTCTCTTACAGAAGTTATGGATTCTGAAACTGGGATGGGATGAGCCCATTCCTGATGATACCCACACAGAGTGGCAGCACATCTTCCAGGATCTCCCTCAGCTCGCAACTCTTCGTTTACCTCGGCACATTTGCAAATTCAAACCTACATCCACGTACTCACTCCATGGGTTTGCTGACGCGTCAGAAGCTGGTTTCGGCGCTGCCACTTACCTCCACGAGCTCGATGCTAACGGACATGTCAATGTACACCTGGTCATTGCCAAGTCAAAGGTTGCACCTATCAAGAATCGCCTCACTATTCCAAAGTTGGAACTCTCAGCTGCTGCTCTCTTATCCCAGCTCATGGCTCGTGTATCAGCCGAACTCTCAGCTCATGTTACCATAAAACAACATATCTGCTGGTCAGACAGCACAATAGTCTTGGCGTGGCTCAACACATCCCCTCATCAGCTCCAGACATTCGAAGCCAACCGAGTGGCTAAAATAAAGTCTAGTCCAACCAGCTCCACGTGGAGACATGTTCCCACAAATCTCAACCCATCAGATTGTGCCAGTAGAGGAATATCAGCTCAATCTCTTTCAACTCATGAACTCTGGTGGTCCCCCAGCTGGCTCAAAGAGCCGCCTCACACCTGGCCAAAGATGCCAGCCGCTTTAGGTCATCACGTTCTACCCGGCCTAAAGCCGAGAAAGGTGCCAGCTCATATAGCTGTCCCTGATGTAGATCATGATCTACTCACTCGCTTCAGCTCTCTCGACAAGCTCGTCGGAGTGACGGCTTGCATCAAGCGATTTATTTTTAATTGTAGGCACACCCCAGATGTACGGCGCTCTGGCCCGTTGACAGTTAGTGAGCGTAAAGACGCTCTGTTATTCTGGGTCCGTTCTGTTCAACAGAATGAGTTTGCTGAAGATATCCATCGTCTTCAAACGAATAAGCTCTGTACAGCTCGACTCCAACGCCTCTCGCCATTTATGAAGGACGGACTTTTGAGAGTCGGTGGCCGTCTATCTCATGCTCCAATTAGATATGACGCTCAACATCCGCTCATTCTGCCCAGCTCTAGTCCGCTCGTAGACCGCATCATTGATCACTACCACAAAATATATTGCCATCCTGGCGCTGACACCTTACACGCCATTATACGCCAGCAATTCTGGATCCTATCCGCTCGCCGTGTAGTTCGAAGTAGGGTATTTAAATGCATAAGATGCTTTCGATGCCGCGCTCAACCTGAAGCCCCGCCCATGGCCGATCTTCCGGCGGACAGGGTTTCGCCTCAACCTGTATTTAGCCAAGTTACAACTGATTTCGCCGGCCCATTCCTCGTCAAGTCAAGCACGTTACGGAACGCTAAACTCTTAAAAGCATACTTCTGCATATTTGTGTGCCTCTCAACGAAGGCGGTTCATTTAGAGGCCGTCTCTGCGCTCACCACGGAAGCTTTTCTCGCAGCGTTACAAAGATTTATCTCGCGACGCGGTGCACCGGTTCTGATTAGATCAGATTGCGGCACAAACTATATAGGTGCTAGAAATCAGCTCATCGAAGTTCAGAACTTCCTCACTGAAAATAATGATGCAATCACACACAAACTTGCCAATCAGCACATAACTTGGCTGCTGAACCCCCCAAAGGGGCCCTGGTTCGGCGCCTTGCACGAAATTAATGTAAAGTCTACAAAACAGTTACTTTATCGCGTAGTTGGTGAACAACACCTCACTTTCGAAGAATTCTCCACACTTCTTGCACGAATCGAGGCTGTTTTAAACTCCAGGCCTCTCTGCCCAATTTCGTCCGACCCTACGGACTTCGAACCCTTAACTGCTGGTCATTTTATTATAGGCCGTCCGCTCACTGCCCTGCCTGAGCCATCCTTCGATGACAGGCCATTATCAGCCCTTAAACGTTTTCAGCTCATACAAGCTCTTTCCCAGCGCTTTTGGACACTGTGGACCAAATCCTACCTCCATACCCTTCAAACCCGCTCCAAATGGCTCTCCCCTTCCTCACCTCCTCGAGTTGGCGAACTTGTACTTATCAAGGAGGACAATCTGCCTCCGCTCCAGTGGAAACTGGGACGAATTACCCGCACAATACCTGGGAAGGATGGAGTGATCCGAGTTGTGGATATGGACACTGCTCAGGGACATTTTCGCAGACCTGTGCTCAAGATAGCCAGGTTGCCGTTGGAGTCAGCTCATGAAGAGGCTCTTCCTCGGGCCCCCCAGGATGTTCCCGCCAGAGGGCGCGACGAACCATTCACTCCGGCACTCGGTCAGCGCGCGAGCGCAACGCCCGCGCATTCACTCACTCGCCCAGTCTCTGTTTGACCGTTGACCGTTGACGCATAAAGTATCAGTATTTCGTGTCGCGCGACTAAACCCGGCCGGTACATTTAACAAGTGCAACTGACTCAGCTCAAAGGTGAACATTCAGCTCGTTTTGTGTTTACGTGTGTGTACGTAAGGAGAATTCAGCCCAGGACTGATCTAAATCACGTAAGTCGCCACTCAAATTCCCATATTTCATTCCCGAATCTTCCCGTTTCCCGCTCATCCCCTTCAGCCCACGTCGCGTGTGGTTTAAATTGGCGCCTCAACGTGTTTTTTTTTTTAAGGTCAGGGCATTGGTCTGTCTGAGGGTTGGTTTTCTTCCTTTTTATAAAGCTTTCTTGGTGTTGGAGTGTGTGCATGTCTTAAAACTGTCGACTTCGTAGATACTAGGCCTTTCTCTCTATCCTCTTCTGCGGTGACGTGTTCATATAATTAATTATTAATTTATAAAAAAAAATCTAATCTTAATAGTCCTTGTTTGCTCCAGCTTTTCTGTAATAAGTATTATATGACACACCTCGCCATTTTCTGTCTGTAATTTAAGCGCTTTGCTAGTGTTTAGTGAATAAGACTGATTGTAATCCTTGTGCAACATTTACCTGATTAAGTACACTTGCCACATTCGTAAAAAAAGAAAAACTTCTAGTCAAAAATAATTATAAGTATAAAAATTCTTTCAAATATGTCGCGACCAATTAAATATTTACAACTTACAAAATCCGAGCTTACCTTTGCCATGAACAACTCGGTAAATGAAGTGACAGGATATACTCCTGCATTCCCGGTCCATGGCCGAGAACTAGTCACGTGCGGGTCTCATTGTACCAATAATGATACCCAAAGCGAGTTAGTTTTCGTGCCTCGTGATAGCTACGCGAAAAACTTAGGTTGTTAGGTTGATATGCAAAATCTTTTTTTTTTTTTTTTGTTTTTTTGTTGGTCCTTGGCATGATCGTCACCGGTGAGTCGGTAACGAACGTATATCTTTAGGAGCTGTAGTGTTATATTGAAAACATCTAAGCCTTCACCAGAGTTTTCTATCCCTTGAAAGAAAGCTCAAATCGAAGCGGGTGGTGACTTCGCTAGGTTAATACTTGATTACTAGGTAATTAAAATTTGTTCTAAGCCTTCACCAGAGTTTTCTGTCCCTTGAAAGAAAGCTCTAATCGAAGCGGGTGGTGACTTCGCTAGGTTTATACTTGATTACTAGGTAATTAAACTTTGTTCTAAGCCTTCACCAGAGTTTTCTGTCCCTTGAAAGAAAGCTCTAATCGAAGCGGGTGGTGACTTCGCTAGGTTTATACTTGATTACTAGGTAATTAAACTTTGTTCTAAGCCTTCACCAGAGTTTTCTGTCCCTTGAAAGAAAGCTCTAATCGAAGCGGGTGGTGACTTCGCTAGGTTAATCCTTGATTACTAGGTAATTAAAATTTGTTCTAAGCCTTCACCAGAGTTTTCTGTCCCTTGAAAGAAAGCTCTAATCGAAGCGGGTGGTGACTTCGCTAGCTTAATACTTGATTACTAGGTAATTCTTGTTTTGTTAAGTATAACTGCCATCTCTCAAAGTAAATTTACCTTTAAAGTAAAACCTAAGCTAGTATTGGCTATTTTTTTTGGTTCTGTAAATTGCTACACGAGTAACGCATAATACTACTGGTGCGTTCCTCATTCTGATAGAAGTTTCCTCATATGTACTCGCTTATATGAGAAAACCTTACGACTGATATGATTGTACGACAGATGAAGAATGAAAGTGTTAAGTAGCTGCAAAACCTATAGTTCTGCTAGACGGATTTTTTATAGGAAAAATCCTTCTTCTAGGAGACCGTGTACTGTAACGTGTAACGTTAATTCTTAAGTGAGAATTATACATATTGCTAATAGCTAGTACTAACTTACTTAAATCTAACACCTAAAACTACAAGCTCTTAATATTATATATATATATATATATATATATATATAACAACAACAACTATAAATAAAATATTATAAACAAACTTATAAACTAAACTTAATACTCGAACTTACTCTAATACTTAATTAAATAAATCTATAAAACTTAAAACTAAACTTACATAATATTATTTACAATAATAAAAAATCGCTAAACAAACATACAGAGCGAACCCACAAATAATATTTTACTATTACGGATCACCAAAACTAGTCGCAGGCGCATAAGTACCTCTGCCAGCTGTCTCCGATCGAGATGCGCCGCGTCAGTCCGCCGGCCGCCTTCAAGCGCACAACCCGCGTCGCTATGGGTTAAATTATATTGTTACGCGTTCCTGGCCGAGCGGACGTGCTTAACTTTAATAAAAAAAACCTTAGCTTATTTTAATCTCAGTGCCTTGTTTGTTCCCAAATTGGGTAAGTGTTGCACCAATCCTTTAATTAGTACGTAGATTAGTGTATTTAAGCCTATGTTCGATCACATTTAGTAGAAGCTGTGTAAATACCGCTAGCCGGCCATCTTAATATGACATTCCTTTGTCTGTTGGAACATTCTAGAACACCCATGTGGTTTCGAATGATGATGCAATAATTTTGGTTTCCTATTATCCGCTTAATAACTATATTTAACCTCACTGTATTGTTTTTTTTATTATAGAAACAAACTAAACATATTTAATTTCTAAAAAGATGATTATTAAAACGAATGGTTCTACGCCAGTAGATTTTGCCTGCATCTGTGCTTTTATGTAAGAGCCTTCGCTTATATTTAAATTCTAAATTGTAACCTACACTAGAAAATACATACAAAATTGTGTAAACTATGCTTTTGGTGAGATTTATACTTATGTAAAATTAAATATATTGAATTTATAACATTGTAAATTATGAGAAAAGGCCTTTACTATACTAAATTATCTTTGTCAATCAATCATTTTAATATTAAATCACGATTTCATTAAAACTGTGCTTGCTTTGAGAATCTGATGCTTCCGCGAGTCTATACAACTGCTTGCCTTCGGCTTTGCCTGTGCATTTTATTTCCACTTATAAAATACGTTACTAATGATACTATCATTAGATTCTCAACGCATCGCTTTTCATCTTTTACACCTGGACTGCATCACTCTTCATCTCATGATTGCTTCTCTGCCCACCCCCTTGCGCGTGCTAGTGACCATCTGCAGTCCAGGGCCGGACTATAGTGCTTATTCTAATGCTGGCCATGTTGGCATTTTCCAGGAACACCCTACCGGGTGAGAGAAATACCCGCATCTCTATTGACGCTTGCTGGAGGACCCAGAAGCGTCCCTTTTTGCCGCCTTCACCCTTTTGCCGCCATCGCCTTTTGTCGGCCAGCGCAGCCAGAAGCCACCAGCGGCCCCCTTCCACCTTCGGCCACCTGACGTCGAGCTGCTCACCGCCAAGGGGCGTACGGGTATTAGGAGGGACTCACCAATTCTCAAACAGACCGACACCTTTTGTTTTGCCCGACCTAGGGATTCGAGCCCCCTCTGACTTAAATATATTAGTTTAAAGATATACCTGGTTTTATTTGTTCCCGTGATAGGTACACCAGGCTAGGGTGACTTATATACGTGACAAATTGGTGTGATCATCCCTAGGTCACAGCTATTACTACACTGAAGCATTTGGTTAACATGCCGTCGCCAGTTTTGGCACCGTCCACATCAATGGTATACGAGTAGGTTACACCTGGAATAGACTCCTCTATTAATTACTATTCATGGAGAAATCATTAGGTTCGGTTAGGTTTGTTTCATGAAAATTCCGAAAAGTTTCAGCTTCCAGAGAATAATTGGTTTATGGCAAATTAATATTTATTTATTTATTTATTTAAACTTTATTGCACACAATACACAGGTAAAAGTACAAATGGCGGACTTAATGCCATAAGGCATTCTCTACCAGTCAACCATAGGACTAAACAGAAACATTTGTAAGTATTTGTAATATTATGGCAAGTGATAGATTATGGCATATGAAATTCGGGTAAACGATAGAGAGCCCCTAGCCAGACGTGATCAATCGTGTTCGGTTAGCCGCCGGCCCGCCGCCGCGACTGATCGTCTCCCCTGATGATGAATCGCGTACCGATTCGAAACATGTCGAGCTTTATTCGACTTCTACGAAGTGAGTAAGCCCGTTTATTTATTTTAATATGTCTGAGACTCACGGTAGTTTTCTATTTAAACTGATTTCCTATTTTAGAATTTAATAATAATACCTATAAGTATGGAAGAATTTTATTTTGCGCGTTAAATATCTTAATCTAACTCCATATCCGTAGATCCTGACGATAGCCCAGCGACATAATTACCTACGAAGTTTTCCTCTAGGTATGTGCTTGTTTGGCGATAATGAGGTGGTCAACGATATTGATTAAATTAAAGCCGAACATCTTATCGGAGTTCGCTAATACATGTAGGTACTAACTAGGTACGAACTAGTAACTACCACACAAAAAGTAAGTTTGGTGATGCAAAAGGTAAGACATCTACAGACGCTAAGCAGCTAATGGCTGGTCAAACCACCAAGCTGGTCAGACTCCCACAGCAGACCTGCCGCAGCGTATGGATGTGGTCTATGGTAGTAAAGACTTTACGGGAACCGGCTTGTTCGGGGGCTGGAAGTCGTCAAACCTGCGTGCGAGACGGTTCGTGATGACCCTCGAAAACAGCTTATACTTATATATGACACGGAAGTGAGACCATCACCGTTCTTAAACAACAGTAACAATACCACCACGATTTTAAGACCGGTTTGCCTCCTGCTTTTAGGAGTTCTAAAGTTACTCCGCCGCCTTACTTTTGAGCTGTTTGAGACACATACTATTCTCGTACAGGCTGACGTCCGGGATTTCTCTGTGTAGTGGGTCAACCTAGCTCTGGGATATGTTTGGCCAGGATATGACAGTGTCCGCGTTGTCGTCAGGAGAACATCTGGACCTCACACAGGAGCTCAGACCTAGGCGACACGATTCTACCATCCTGTGTCTTCAGCTTCGTCATCTGGCTCTGTTCCACAGACAGATCTCGCGAACACTGAAGAATTTGTTCCGCTCAGTAGCCTCTTCAATACAATTTGTATTGAATTGTAGCAGGTCGCTAGTCAAAGACTGAGGTCTGTTTGTAGGCCCTTCGCTTCTTCGAAGCGTCATCAGGGGAATGCAGAACCATACCACGCCTCTCTTTCATAAACTCGAGAGTGTGATCAGAGATCATTTTGGTTTGTTTTGAACGGTGTGTCTTAAATAACTTAGATCCCACCGTTAGGACAGTTTCCACAACCCTGCCGTTAAATTCGTCAATGATTTGCATCGGCATTCGAAGCGAATCTGCAAATTCTAGTTGAAAGTTTGTTAAAAAGAAAAAGGTTTTAGCAAACTTCAATGTCATGTCTTTGTCAATATATAATATGAATACTTCAACATGGTAGCAGAGCCTGTGGTTATTATATCGAAAAATATTGAAAATTTCATTATATTTGTAATGAGCGAAGAAAAATATATTTTTACATGTTATGTGATTGTGTAAAATAATTATTTAATGAAATAATTAGCTACGATTTCAAACCTAATTCGAACCATTCTCAAACAAGATCCGTCAAAATGTCAACTCCATCGACGAGCTGCAAAATTGATATTGGTCGTTTGGAAGGTAAAGAAAATTGGTCGACATGGCGCTGCAAGGTACTGTTACTGCTACGAGGTACGCCTGGAGGATTGGACGCTATCAACGGCAACCTAAAGCCACCGACGCAACCCGGTGCAACAGCTACATCGGCAGACCAGGCTAGTTATCAGAAAGCTCTACAAGACTATAATGAAAAAGATAGTGCCGCGATGCTCATGCTAATGGCAAATATGTCAGATGTCACTTTGCAAAAGGTAATGAGACTGACGAGTGCGAAACAGATTTGGGATGAATTACATACTCTGTTCGACGGCACATCTGAGGATAAAAGCTATAACCTTTGCTACAGCTTCTTCAGTTATCGCAAAGATCTCCTACATGACATGTTCATGCATATATCCAAATTGAAGAACATATGGCATGAACTAAAGGTTGAGCTACGAAAGGACGAAACTAAATATGATCTTCCTGAGATATTACTCATATGCAAAATTTTAGAAACGTTACCTGATGATAGTTACTTCCCGTTCAAGTCAAGTTGGATGCTCATGTCAAAAAAGGACCGTAACATTGAAAATTTGACAGCGCAAATTTGCTGTTACGAAAGATCTCTGATGAATAAAGAAGAGGATTCCGAAGCTCAAGCGCTAGTAATACAGAAGTCTTCTCGCAAAATGAAGAAGAAATGCGGATATTGCAAACTTTTTGGGCATAACGTCAAACAATGTCGAAAGTGGATCGCTGATGGAAAACCTCCCAAAGAATCACAACCATCTACAAGTCAATCTATCAATAAGAACTTTAACCTAACCCTCATGCACGTTGAGACTAATGAAGCAGTGACCAACTTTGAAGATCTTGACAATTGGTATGTCGATAACGGTGCAACAAGCCATGTCACCTGTCAACCTGACATATTCTCCAGTTTTCATCATTTTACTAAGAACCAGACGGTTACTACTGCAAATGGATCTACAACTGAAGCCATTGGGAAAGGAACAGTCGAATTGATTGCAGATGTCCATGGTCGACAAGAGCATATCACATTATGCGATGTTTGGTACGTTCCCGCAATAAGACGCAACCTGTTTTCTGTACTGGCTGCTCAAGACAAGCTACAAAACAGTGTCTTCACATCCGAGAGAGAATCCTGTCAGCTGATAAATAATGGAAAAGTGAACTTGATTGGCACAAGAGTCAAGAATGGAGGTCTCTATAAGCTGAAAGTCCAGACTATTAGAAATCCAACTCCAGAAGTGAGCACTTTGTCAACGGAAAACACTTTGCAACTTTATCATGAAAGGTTCGCACATCAGAACAAAATACACGTAAAAAAATTGATTGAAAAGGAACTTGGTATCAAAGTCAAACTTGATTCTGAATTATGCACAGGATGTGTATATGGAAAGACACATAGACATAAATTTGGAAGAAGAGAAAGAGCTAAAGAACCAGGAGAGATAATACATAGTGACGTATGTGGTCCGTTTCCAAATTCTTTCATGAAGTTTCGGTATTTTGTACTGTTCAAAGATGACTACAGCAACTTTCGTCATGTCTACTTCATCAAGCAAAAGTCGGAAGTCAAAGACAAGCTTGTGCAGATGATCAATGAAACGAAGACAGCTGGTCATGTTATAAAAACAATAATTAGCGACAATGGAGGAGAATTCAAAAATGAAGCCTTTGAGAAGATACTCCATTCGCATGGCATACAGCACCGGTTTACAATGCCATACACACCAGAGCAAAACGGGTCCAGTGAACGAGAAAATCGAACCCTCGTTGAAGCCGCTCGCACTATGATGCACGCTCACGAAGAACTGCCATTTGCCTGTTGGTCAGAGCTTGTTAACACGGCTGCGTATATCCTGAACAGAACTGGGCCAACTTCTCAAGAAGGAAAGTCACCATTTGAGCTATGGTTTGGAAAGAAGCCGTCCATTAAACATTTGAGAGTCATTGGAACAGAATGTTTTGCACATGTTCCCAAACAGAAGCGAACAAAGATGTCCAAGAAAGCTCAAAAATGTATTTTAATCGGATATGATGGTGATGATGGCTATCGGTTACTGGGATTCAATAAAAATAACGAACCTACATTGATCCGTTCGAGAGATGTGACATTTAAAGAAACTCTAATAAAATCAGTTGGATTGGAATATGATATATCTGAATCTGAGGTAGAGGATGAACAAACTACGACAGAAATCGAACTCAATTTCCCAAAGACTCCACAAAATCAACCAATGTTTGAAGCAAGGGAGGATATACCACAAAATGCGGAAGTAATGCCTCAAACATCGAATAATTTAAGTCAAGAAGAGGAAGATCTGGACGAGTCATCTCCTGAACCAGATGGATGTCGAATAAATTATTCAGACGAAGATCATGATGATATCCCTGATACAAGAATACTTCGTGACAGGTCTACACTGCGAGCTCCAAGCAGATACGACGACTTCATTGTTTCTACATTGATCAATGATGAGCCAACAACGTACAAAGACGCTATAAAAAGTTCACAGAAGACTGAGTGGCTTGAGGCTATGAAAAGCGAAGTTAAATCTTTAAATGACAACAAAACTTGGATCTTGGTAGATCGGCCAAAAGATAGAAAATTAATTTCATGTAAATGGGTCTTAAAAAAGAAGATAAATGCCGACGGAAGCCTGGACAAGTACAAAGCACGACTTGTAGCTAGAGGTTACACGCAAGAGAAAGGAATTGATTATGACGAAACTTTCAGTCCCGTAGCTAGATTGGCGACAATCCGATCAATCCTAAGCATCGCAGCAAACGAAGGGCTTACTCTTATGCAGTTTGATGTTGCCACTGCCTTTCTAAATGGATCACTTGATGAAGACATCTATATGAACCAACCTGAAGGATTTAGTGATGGCACAAACAAAGTGTGCAAACTGAAGAGAAGTCTGTATGGTCTCAAACAAGCTCCACGATGTTGGAATAAATGTATTGTGGACTATCTCAAGACAATCGGATTCAAACAGTCTGACACTGATCCGTGTTTATTTGTTCGATTGGTCTTAAATAAACAACAAAGAGTTGAGAGTAAAACCATCATAGGACTCTATGTTGATGACGGTTTGATTGCCTCTACGAATCAAAAAGAATCCGTGAAGTTCTTGGCTGAACTTAAGAGAAGATTCAAGATTACCACAAAGCCAGCTTCCTACTTTCTTGGGCTAGAAATCCACAACGAGAAAGATGGTTCCATAAAGGTCTCTCAAAAATTATATACCAAGGAAATTTTGGAAAGATTTGGAATGAGTGACTGCAAGGCAATCAGTACTCCAATAATTAAAGAAGGACAGTCAGATACGGAGACGGAGAATGAACAAGTTAAGTTTCCATACAGGGAAGCTGTCGGTGCACTGGCATACCTAATGACAGGAACCAGACCAGACATATCATATGCCGTAAGTGTCGTATCTAGAACACTAGACAGTCCAACGAATGAAGATGTTCAGAAGGTGAAACGCATATTTCGTTACCTTAAAGGAACTCTAGATTCGGCGATTATTTATAAAAAGGGACACAAACCCGGAGAGTTAGAATGCTACAGCGACTCCGATCATGGTGGAGATCAAAGTACGGGACGTTCAACATCTGGAATTATGTGCATCTATTCAGGAGGAGTGATCTCTTGGGCAAGTCGCAGACAGACATCTGTAGCGATCTCGAGCACAGAAGCCGAAATAGTCGCAGCTAGCGAAGCAGCACGAGAGATAGTTTGGCTGAGAAGACTTTTCAATGAGATAACAACACTGAAAGATATCCCGATTTTACAAATCGATAATGATGCAGTTATAAAGCTTGCGCAAAACCCAGAATTGCACAGAAGGACAAAGCACATTGCGATTAGACATTTCTATGTCAGAGAACTAGTTACTGATAAAGAACTACTGGTGAAATATGTTCCAACTGAGTACCAATGTGCAGATATTCTTACAAAGCCTGTTTTTAAGCCCAGACTGGGATTTATTAGTGGGCTGATTGGCTTAACGCTTTAAAGTTTGCCAAAAAGGGAGGATGTTAAAAAGAAAAAGGTTTTAGCAAACTTCAATGTCATGTCTTTGTCAATATATAATATGAATACTTCAACAGTTCCTTCATCTGCCGAACCATTAACATTGGAACTCTTTGCTGGCTCATTTGTTTTCTTTCTTATAACTTGGGACCCTTTAAACGAAGCGTGAAGAGGCATCTCTGTCAACTGACATGGCAATGTTGGTTTCTTGTCAGTTGCCATTGCGACTTGGGGTCACCTTTTTGCTCGCCATCGGGCGAAGTGGACCCACTATGTTGCGCTTACGTTATAAAACGAGTCCGACTCACGCATGAAGGGTTCCGTACCATATTACAAGTTTGTTGTATGGGAGCCCCCCTTAAATATTTATTTTATTTTATTTTTAGTATTTGTTCTTATAGCGGCAATAGAATACATCATCTGTGAAAATTTCAACTGTCTAGTTGTCACCGTTCTTGAGATACAGCCTGGTGACAGACGTACGGATACGGACGGACGGACGGACGGACGGACGGACAGCGAAGTCTCAGTAATAGGGTCCCGTTTTTACCCTTTGGGTACGGAACCCTAAAAAAGGGTCCTGGGTTTTGGATTTGTATTGGTGTTGGCCGAAGGATAGACTTCATACCTACGCCGATAACATTCAAGCTGCACATTAAGGCACTATGGTTTAATGTGCCACTTCCCATCCGGTGGTCGCTCCCGGTTTTAACGGCTTTGATCACAGAGACATCATTCAACACTTTCCTCTTAGTTGACATTAAGTATATTGTATTTTGCTATACTATACCGGTGAAATTACTAGCATAGAGGCATTCTATCAGTCGTCCTCCGGGTAGGCGAGCACTTGTGACTCCTCTGGTGTTGCAGGTGTTTATGGGCGACGGTAATCGCGCACCATCAGGCGATACGTTTGCTCGTTTGCCCCCTATGAAATAAAAAAAATAAAAAAATAAAAACTATATTTTGACGACGCGGTTGGCGCAGTGGTTAAGCAACTGCCTACTGAGCCGACGGTCCTGGGTTCAAATCCCGGCAAGGGCAAATATTTGTGTGATGAACTCGAATATTTGTGCCTGGGTCATGGATGTCATATATGTTGCTCTTTGTCAACCAATACTAACATATTGCTTAACTGTGTGGGGGGGTGCGACCAGCTCAGTAATGATGGTTCTGGAAAGAGCTCAACGGTTCTTACTTAAGGTGATTCTCAGAAAACCACGCTATTACTCGACAGCTATGTTGTATACAGAGATGTGAGTGCTCACCGTGCGTCAGCTTGCTATCATAAAAATTATTGTATTCATGCACCACAAAGTTACCAAGACACAAGCCTTCAGTGATCTGTTCGGTAAACGCATTTTTAAACTACCTGTCCCCCGCTCTAATACCTCATTTGCCAAGAGATTTGCTGATTACCTCTCCCCACACGTTTACAACACAGTAAATAAAATATGTCCTATCAGGGACATCACTGTTCCTGAAGCAAAAAAGAAGGTATCACTGTGGCTCCAGTCTCTTGATTACAGTGCCACAGAGCAACTTCTTAAGGCTTCTTCATGAATATTCACCCACACACACACACACACACACACACACACACACACACACACACACACACACACACACAGCGCACTCTGTTAAACTTGCATGATAATAAATAAGTAAATTAATTAAAATATATATATATATTTCTCTTTTAAGACCTTAGAATGGTTTAAGGATATGTTAATCTAAGAACATTTTTTGTAAATACTCGCAACGTGTTGTTAATTTAATATTAAATTGGTAACTGTCGAAAACGACTCCACAAGACAGGCTTTGCCTAGTGTGGTTGTCACAGGAAAGTCACATTTTGTACAAATTTAAATGGTAAATAAACGTTATTTTTTTTTTTTTTTTTTTTTTTTTTTTTTTCATTTGTATTTAAGTATGTATTTATCTATACATATATGTTTATCGTCGTCTAGTGTCCATAACACAAGCCTACTAGAACTTACTGTGGGACTAGATTGATTTGTGTGAGGTTGTCCGATATTTATTTATTATTTATTATTAAATTGTATTGAAAATCAGTTATCTATATGGGGGGTAATTGTTTCAGTGCCGCCATCCGTTGCTAATTTTCCTTATATACTTTATGCGCGTAGTCCGATGACGTCACGCCGGCCTGGCGCAGTTTCATGGTATGAAAATAAGGTATAGCACTCCGGAATGACAGGCGACTTTTGACGTCATCTCGCTATGATGGTTGGTTAGTTCTGTTTTTTTTTTGTGGATTTTATGGCTTGGCTGCAGAGGCCTTTAAGCCACGGTCAGTTCTGTCAATCCGTTTCTGTGTTGCCAGTGGTGTATTATCTATATATATATTACGCGAGGCCGATTTTTGTACATCCCATCAGATCTACAGTTATGGTCCGATTTTGATAAATGATATGTCATTAGATTCGTCTCATGCTGGAGAGGTGCATAAAACTCTTGGAATTTTAATTTTTTCCTGAAAAGGTACTGAAAAATGGATTTGAAAAAACTACTGTGCGCTAACCACGTGACTTTGACCACGTGACCTGTGATCCCTATTTTGACATAAGATGACCAAATAATAATAAGCATGATTTGCTCACAAACCTGTAGTAAGTTGTTCAGCATGATGAAATATTATTTTTGAGTCGGCAACATAATATCCGCAACACTTAAAACATGTACAAATATGCAAAAATAATTTTACAGTTTGTTGACAATGAATGACAGTAGCCATATTCTGACAACTTTTAATGTCTTTTTTATTGGGGGCTATTATGTCAATGCTCTAAATTGCCAGGTTGTTTTTTTTTTTAAATGTTGATATGGAAACTTATTTCGCATACCTGTTAAAAATGTGGAGAAAAAAGCCGGTCAAGTGTGAGTTGGACTGGTGCTCGAAAGACTAGAAAAACTGACCGTCATTCAAGAATAGATTATTTCTATAGGCGAGTTTTACTAAATCTAAATCAAAGCAGAAAAAAAATAGTAAAACTAATTTAAACGTCATTCAAATATGTAAATTTATGGTAGATTATTATAAATATGAATATATAAGTCCATCAAAAAAATAATTCCAAGGAAAATGGCATGAGTTATGGTAAATTAAATGGTATTTTACAAGAAGAAACTTAGTCCTTCCGCTTGCATGTCGACGGGATGGGAAATGTGGCCGAGTTGAGAATATGGACGACTTGACAATGTAGATAAGTTGGGAATGTATCTTCATTGGTAATATGGATGAGTTGGTAAAATGGACGAGTTGGAAATGTGGACGAGTTGGGAATATGGACGAGTTGGGAATATGGACGAGTTGGGAATGTGGATGAGTGGGCAAAGTAAACAAGTTGGGAATACGGACGAGTGGGCAATGTGGACGAGTTGGAAATGTGGATGAGTTGGCAAAATAAACAAGTTGGGAACACGGACGAGTGGGCAATGTGGACGAGTTGAGAATATGGACGAGTTGGCAATGAAGACGACTTGGTAATACGGACGAGTTGTAGATATGGAAGATTTCGCAATAAAGACGAGCTGATAAAAAGGACAAGTTGGTATTGTAGACGAGTTGGGTGTATCGTCGAGTTGGGAATATGGACGAGTTGGAAATGGGGATGAATTGGCAATGTGGATGAGTTGGTAAAATTGACAAGTTGGGAAAATGGACAAGTGGGCACTGTAGAGGACAACCGCGTCCGTCGGCTATCCGCTACAAGGGCACTCCGAAACTCAGGGATGAGTTATGGAGCGAAGTGGACTGTAGGCTAAGGTAAACGAAACGGACGAAACGAAAACGCAAACTAAAAATCAACGATATATATTTACACGAATTTAACAAACAAAACAACAAGGATCGGAAATAACACTTAAATTTACACTTAATTAATTATAGTCTCTGTCTATGAATTTACACACTAAATCGCGGACCGATGGTACTACGCTATACTAACAACTAATTCGCGGACCGATGGTACTACGCTACACTGACAAGATGGTTAATGCAAGAGAGCAAGAACTGGAAGTGAACTAAGGCGGATCGATGATCAACGCACTACGGAGTGGTACTCTACGTAGACTTAAGTTGCACTGTGTTTACATACAAAAATGGCCGTCCTTTTATACAAAATGCCTCTAGGTCCAGGGGGACGCCCGCCCTGTGTTTCTATATCAAATTACTTAAGTTATACATTACTGAGCTTAAAACTAACTTATTCTACGGATTGACGCCGTTTGAATACACAATATGCAATATATGTTTTCGTCGTGGGAGCTCCCGTCAGACTGTGAGATGCGAAAATACCTACTGTTTCTTTGTCCCCGGCAAGAGGCCGTCTCGCTCGCACCGTCCGAGATATACACCTGCCTTATCTCTCTTATGGCGCTGCGCGCCGCGCGCTCGCTTATTTTCGGCGTTGTGGTGCTCTCGGACGGTTGTGGCCGGGGAAAATTAAATGAATTTACTTTATTCAACATAATAAATGATTCTACAAGGGTTTTAAATTAATCTAAAAATTTTCCCTAAATTTTGCATCTGATGTAAACAAAGATGACTCATCTGTTTTCGACCAAGAAGGGAAAGTTTTCGATGAGTCACCTTTGTTTTGACGTGGTCTTTTACTAAGACATGACGGGAGCTCGGTATAACAAGTGATTTTACACATATTTAAAATAAGCTTGCCACTTTTATGGGCGAAACCTTATATCTAATTTAAAAGTAATATTTATTTATTAATTTACTTAAATTAGTAACGCTTCGCAAAGCTGTCCGTAACATTTCTCCCCCCGTCGAGCTGCCGCGTAGACTCGGGTTGCATGGGGAGGACAGCCAGCTTCCGTACAGGGCGCCTAAACACGCCGCCCTTGGTGCGCACGTCCGCGTTCCGCACCTCGCCGTCAGGACCCGGATGCGTTGCCTCGACGATCCCTCGTGGCCAGACGTTGCGCGGCAGCGTGTGATCGGCGATGACCACGCAGTCGCCTGGCTGGATCCGTCGCTCTGCTCCCGACGGCGATGATTGCCTGGGCGCGAGTGTCGGCAGATACTCCCGTATCCACCGCGCCCAGAATTGATCGGCGAGCGCCTGGCTGGCCCGCCAAGTGCGGCGGTCGGCCTCCAGGCACGGCCCGATGATGGGTGTCGCCGTCGGTCCGCCCAACAGAAAGTGGTTGGGCGTAAGCGCCTCCTCGTCCCCCGGGTCCAC
This sequence comes from Apotomis capreana, assembly GCA_947623375.1. Taxonomy (NCBI): domain Eukaryota; kingdom Metazoa; phylum Arthropoda; class Insecta; order Lepidoptera; family Tortricidae; genus Apotomis; species Apotomis capreana. The sequence continues at coordinate 1,548,882 of OX392525.1, forward strand.
GGAGACGTGTGTGAGTGGCCGGGCGTTGACGGTTGCCTCGGCCTCGGCGAGCAGCGTCATCAGCACCTCTTCTTTAGGCGCCTTGGTGTGCAGCGTTGTCGTGAGCGCGGTCTTGATCGACCGCACTAGCCGCTCCCAGGCGCCTCCTTGATTCGGCGCACCGGGCGCGATGAAGCGCCACTCCAGGCCGCGCTGTAGTCCGTAGCTCTGGAGTGCGGGCAGCCATTCTTCGTAGGCCGCCCGAAGCTCGATGTCTGCAGCCCGGAAACATGTAGCGTTGTCGCTCCAAATTTGTCTCGGCCAGCCGCGCCTCGCCGCCAGCCGTCGTAGCGCCATGATCGCGGAGTCCGTCGACAGCGTGTGCACTATCTCCAAGTGCACGGCGCGGGTGGTCAGGCAGGTGAATAGCGCCACCCAGCGCTTCTCGCGGCGGCGGCCGATGGTGACCCACACGGGACCGAAGTAGTCGGTCGCCGCGTAGGTGAACGGCCGATTGTGTGGCTCGACGCGGGCTTGCGGCAGGTCCCCCAGTGCCGGTACTCGGGGTTGCGTGCGGCGCAGGATGCACGTCCGGCAGGCGTTTGCGACGGCTCGTACAGTCGGCCGCAGCTTCAGCACCCAGTGTTGTTGCCGGACGTCGTTCACGACGCGCTCGTTGTTGGCGTGTGCGGCCCTCTCGTGCTCGCGCTGTAGCCACAGCCGCACGAACGGGTTGCGGCCGTCGAGTATGGCCGGCGTCTTGTTGATGTAGGCGGGCGCGGCGTTGATTCGCCCGCGCATCTTCATAAGGCCGTCTGCGTCGATGAAGGGGTCGAGCTTGTACAGACGGCTGCGTCGAGTGATGGGCTCGCCTCGGGATAGCGCCCGTAGCTCCTCCGGGAAGGCTTCGCGTTGCGACTGCTGAAGCCACATGTGCTCGGCTTGCCTTATGTGCTTCAGCTGTAGTCCCGTGGGCCGCTTCGATTTCAGGCGCTCCGCGAACTGAAGCAGTCGCGCCGTCGCGCCTATCAGCCGGTTGTATTGGGAAAACCGGCTGATGTCAGGCAGCGGTGATGTCCACACGCTCGTAGCTGCGACTTGATGCGGCTGGGCTTCCATCGCTTCTTCTGTAGGCGGCGTCGACGTCTCCTGTGGCCACTCTGCTTCAGGCCGCCACAGGAATTCGGGTCCGGCGTACCATCGGGCGCCTATGTCCAGGCGACGCGCGCTGTCGGCTCTCGTAGCGTCGTCGGCGGGATTTTTCTTAGTAGGCACCCATCTCCATTGCTCCTGGTCGTAGTCGTGTTCGGGGTGACGCCGTCGGCGTAGACTGCTTGGCCGCTTCCTCTTCTTTGCGCGTTGACGTGGTGTCTGCGCGCGTGGCGTCGTCGTGCGCGTTACGACGCCTTCCTCCCCCCGTCGACTAGTAGCGTCGGAACGGGGGCAACGCCGTCGGCGTTGTTTGCGCGGCGTCGCGGCAGGCGACGCCACTGATGTAGCGTGTGGTTGGGGTGACACCGCTGGCGTCTCTTGCACGCTTGTGTGGTTGCAGGGATCGTCTTCCTCTGCTGTAGGCTGCCATCGCTTGTCTTCGGTCGGCGCGTTCCGTGAGGACTTGAGTGACGCCGTCACGGGCTGGGGCTCACGTAGAGGCGTCGGGTCGTCTACGGCGTGGCAGTGCAGCACTGCATGCTGTCTGCTCGAGTGCTGCTGTGGCGCCGTCCCGAAGATCACCCAACCCAAGGGAGATAGTTGGGCGGCGGGCTCGTTCTGTCTGCCCACGCGGAGTGCGTAAGGCAGCATCAGGTGCCAATGGTCGGCACCGATGAGGATGCGTGGGCGGGCTCGGCTGTAGCAGGCTGCACCCATGTCGGTGAGATGCGGGAACTGCGTGACATCGCTTCTCTCGGCTGTTTGTGCGCGTAGGCCCAGGTCATCCACGGTGCGTAGCTCGATCGGATGTGCCGGGCCGCCTGTCTGGCTGCGCACGTGAGCGTGCACTCGACGACTCTTCTCACTGGCGGCCATTGATCCCACGCCTTGTATGTGTAGGCGCGTGGTGGCGCCGTCGGCGCCGATCTCGTCTGCCAGGCTCTCTTCCATAAGCGAGATTGTTGAGCCCTGGTCCATCAGAGCGTAGGCTTGTGTTTCGCCGCGTGGTCCGCCAATGATGATTGGGATGATTTTCAGGAGCACTGAAGTGGTGCGTCCGAACTCCGCAGTGTTGGAGGTAAACTCGGAAATGCACGCCGTCGTCTCGGGTACATCTTCTGTTGTGCGCGTAGCAGGGCGCCGTCGCGGCGCTGCTCTGTGTTGCGCAGTGATTGGTTGTGGCAGAGCGGCTGGCGTAGCACTCGGCGTCGTGACGACTTGCTCAGTCGCGATGGGGGCCGGCGCGTACGGATAGGGCACGTACGGGGCGGCTTGTTGCATCGGTGTATACGGCGCTGGGGCGTTCAACGTATACTGCGGTGCGTTCGGTGTTGCAGCGAATTGCTCAGCCGCGTGGGGCGCCGGCACGTACTGGCGGTAGGTGAACGGCTCGGTGGTACACGGCGCTGTGGCGATCATCGTGTACGGCGCGTTCGGCGTCCAAGTACGTGGCGGTGTTGGTTGCGCCCTGTCTGGCGCGTTGCTCGGCGTTGGGCTTGCATCGGCGTGTAGCAAGCGGTGATGCGGGTAAGTGCACCCGGGGACATCACAGCCGCGGGCGCGGCACTGGTCGCGGTGATGCCGGCGGTCCAGGCACGTGACGCAGAGCTTGTTGTTGCGAACCCAATCCCATCGGGCTCCGATTGTGATCTCGCGTAGCTTGCGGCAGTTTGTAGTGGAGTGAGTGCCGCCGCAGAATAAGCAGCCGTCGGCGTGCTTCGTCGCGTATATGTGCGCACGGTCTTTGTGAGGGCGTCGTACGTCTCCTCTCTCGGCGCCGCCGCTTGTTGCTCGATTGTCTGGGACGCGCTGCGATCCCCGTAGCTCGGCGGCGGGCGTCGGTCTTCGTGGCGGCGCCTTGGCGTGGGAAAATTCCATTTCCGCATCGCTCTCCTCCAGTAGGAATTCCGCCATGAGCATGAGTTCGCTCTCGGCGGAATGTAGGCGCTCCTTGGCGTAGGAGCACCATCGGCTGCGTAAGTGCGGGCTTAGGCGCTCCGTCACTTCTCGAATCAGCAGCGGGTTGGCGCCGTAGCTACGGCGATCGAGGTCCACCAGCGTCGAGACGATGTTCATGACCTTGATGGCAAAGTTGTTGAGATCGATGGCGCTCGGTCCCAATGGCGGCATCCTCTTCAGCTCTTCTATGGCTCGGTCGATGAGAAGGTCAGTCCGCCCGAAGTTTTTCTTCAATACTCGTATGATGAGTTCGGGGCGGGTCGACGAGGCAAGCATGTGTTGTACGCATTGCCTCGCTTCTCCCTTCAGGCTGTGGCGCAGGCGCGCGACGTTCTCAAATGGCGAGAATTTGTAGCGCGCAGTGCTCTCGGTGTAGCCGTTGTAAAATGTGAGCCACTCGCTCGGCTCCCCGGAGAATGGCGGCAACTCGTAGACTTGACGTGGAGGTGGCCGCATCATTGTTTCGATTGTGTCCGTCAGGCGGTCGATAGCTCGTCCTCTGCTCGTCGATCGCTCCCGCTGGCTATGTGGCGTCTGTGGCTCGTGCTGTTGCCGCCCGCGTGTCTCGCGTTGCGGCGTCCGTGCTCGAGCATGCTTCGCATTGTCCGCGTCAGCATCTTGTACGCCTGTCAGCCAGTCGTCGACTCGACGATGAGAGTCAGCTTGAGAACCGCCGGCTCGGGATTGTTCATCGATGCGCTCCATTTCGACCGCGAGCCTCTTCTCGACGAGCTCGCGTTCAAGGCGAATTTCTTCGAAGCGAAGTTGCTTGAGCCGCTCCATAGCGGCGAGCTCCGCCTCGCGGCGGAGCACGTCCGACGCGTGTGATGCGCGTGAGTGAAGTGATGCAGGTTTGCGCGGCGCGTGGGCTTTATCGGTGAAAGTCACGTTGAAGTCGCGCCGCTGCGCGCGGGCCTCTGATTGGTCGGCCGGCGCGGAGTGCTGTGATTGGCCGGCCGGCGCGGCCGGCGCGGCGTGCTGTGATTGGTCGAAGCGCTCGGCGTTCTTCGACAGCCGTTTCTCCAGTTCGCTGCGCCAAGCCATAGTGTCGGTTGGCGGCGAAATTGGAGCTTCTTCGGCGGGAGACTCTGGCGAGTCGGTTTGAAACTGCAGTCCCGAATGGCCCGGCCTGGCCTGGGCAGCGGGCGGTGAGTGCGTGACTGCAACGTTCGTCACCGCGAACCGTTGAAGGTCGACTGCAGCTTGATTGCGCTCACGCTGCGAGCGCGTACTCTCCTCACTCTTATTCCCTCGCGTAATAACCATCTTGTTGACGATTGGGAAAACCGCACTTTTCCCGCTACACAAACGAACCTAAACTAATTCCGATCCGGCTCGAAGGACCAAACAATGTAGAGGACAACCGCGTCCGTCGGCTATCCGCTACAAGGGCACTCCGAAACTCAGGGATGAGTTATGGAGCGAAGTGGACTGTAGGCTAAGGTAAACGAAACGGACGAAACGAAAACGCAAACTAAAAATCAACGATATATATTTACACGAATTTAACAAACAAAACAACAAGGATCGGAAATAACACTTAAATTTACACTTAATTAATTATAGTCTCTGTCTATGAATTTACACACTAAATCGCGGACCGATGGTACTACGCTATACTAACAACTAATTCGCGGACCGATGGTACTACGCTACACTGACAAGATGGTTAATGCAAGAGAGCAAGAACTGGAAGTGAACTAAGGCGGATCGATGATCAACGCACTACGGAGTGGTACTCTACGTAGACTTAAGTTGCACTGTGTTTACATACAAAAATGGCCGTCCTTTTATACAAAATGCCTCTAGGTCCAGGGGGACGCCCGCCCTGTGTTTCTATATCAAATTACTTAAGTTATACATTACTGAGCTTAAAACTAACTTATTCTACGGATTGACGCCGTTTGAATACACAATATGCAATATATGTTTTCGTCGTGGGAGCTCCCGTCAGACTGTGAGATGCGAAAATACCTACTGTTTCTTTGTCCCCGGCAAGAGGCCGTCTCGCTCGCACCGTCCGAGATATACACCTGCCTTATCTCTCTTATGGCGCTGCGCGCCGCGCGCTCGCTTATTTTCGGCGTTGTGGTGCTCTCGGACGGTTGTGGCCGGGGAAAATTAAATGAATTTACTTTATTCAACATAATAAATGATTCTACAAGGGTTTTAAATTAATCTAAAAATTTTCCCTAAATTTTGCATCTGATGTAAACAAAGATGACTCATCTGTTTTCGACCAAGAAGGGAAAGTTTTCGATGAGTCACCTTTGTTTTGACGTGGTCTTTTACTAAGACATGACGGGAGCTCGGTATAACAAGTGATTTTACACATATTTAAAATAAGCTTGCCACTTTTATGGGCGAAACCTTATATCTAATTTAAAAGTAATATTTATTTATTAATTTACTTAAATTAGTAACGCTTCGCAAAGCTGTCCGTAACAGGCACTATGGACGAGTTCGCATTATGGACGAGTTGGCAGTGAAGACGAGTTGGTAATACGGATAAGTTGGCAATGAAGACGACTTGGTAATACGGACGAGTTGGTGATATGGAAGATTTGGCAATAAAGACGAGCTGATAATAAGGACAAGTTGGTATTGTAGACAAGTTGGGTGTATCGTCGAGTTGGGAATATGGACGAGTTGGAAATGTGGATGAGTTGGCAATATGAATGAGTTGGTAAAATTGACAAGTTGAGAACATGGACAAGGGGGCAATGTGGACGAGTTCGTATTATGGACGAGTTGGCAATGAAGACGAGTTGGTAATACGGACAAGTTGGTATTATGGACGAGTTGTGAATATGGACGAGTTGGGAATGTGGATGAGTTGGCATGAACAAGTTGGGAACACGGACGAGTGGGCAATGAAGACGACTTGGTAATACGGACGAGTTGTCAACGTGGACAAGTTAAGAATATGGACGAGTTGGAAATGTGGATGAGTTGGCAAAATGAACAAGTTGGGAATATGGACGAGTTGGCAATAAAGACGAGCTGATAATAAGGACGAGTTTGTATTGTAGACGAGTTGGGTGTATCATCGAGTTGGGAATATGGACGAGTTAGAAATGTGGATGAGTTGGCAATGTGGACGACTTGGAATTGTGGACGAGGTGGGAATATGGACGAGTTGGAAATGTGGACGAGTTGTATTTGTGGACGAGTTGGCATTGTGGACGAGCAAGTAATATGGACGCGTTGGCATTGTGGATGAGTTGGGAATATAAACGAGTTGGCAATGAAGACGAGTTGCTAATACGGACGAGTTAATAATATGGACGAGATTGGCAATAAAGATGAGTTAATAATAAGGACGAGTTGGTATTGTAGACGAGTTGGGTGTATGGACGAGTTGGAAATGTGGACGAGTTAGCAATATGGATGAGTTGGCATTGTGGACGAGTTGGGAATATAGATGAGTTGGCAATAAAGACGAGTTGGTAATATGAACGAGTTGGCAATGTAGATGAGTTGGGTGTATGGGCGAGTGGGCAATATGAACGATTTGGCATTGTGTACGAGTTGAGAATGTGGACGAGTTGTATTTGTGGACGAGTTGGCATTGTGGACGAGTAAGCAATATGGACGCGTTGGAATTGTGGACGAGTTGGTAATATGGACGAGGTGGCATTATGGACGAATTGGGAATATGGACGAGTTGCCAATGGAGACGAATTGGTAATATAGACGAGTTTGCAATGCAGATGAGTTGGGTGTATGAACGAGTTGGCAATGTAGACGTGTTGGGTGTATAGTTGGCATTGTGACCCAGATGGGAATATAGACGAGCTGACATTGTGGACGAGTTGGCAATGTGGAATAATTAACATGTTACGCTAACATGCGAAACTTGATGGAGAAATAACCTACATATGATGCAAATTTCAAAAAATCGACGCGCTCAAGAATAAATCATATTTGAATTAATGACGTCTGGCTGATCATTCTTATTCTCATTCAAAATAAAAATTGACAAATTCTGCGGTCAACAAAACAAATTGATTTTATAAGGTTTCCGTTTTTACCGAATATGGTAAGGAACCCTAAAATTAGGTTTATATTATAGGCTTGAGAGTCTTTAGCATCTCCCTCACTCTTCTGTCAGACACAATTTCAATGAGAGGAAAGACACGAAAGTTTGAATTATTCTTTTTTCAAACATGTTTAGCTGTTTTATATATTGTTTTTTCTTATTACACATATTTGACACATTCTTTTTTTTATGGTGGAGTATTGTTGGTCAGTAATTTATTTAGATTAGTAAGTAGGGTTTGATTAAGTATAACTAGCGTAAGAATTTCAAACACAATGTGTAATTGTTATTGAATAAATGATTGATGATGATGACATGGCAGCACCCATATTAAGAAAACTTGCACGATCTAATGAATTTCATAAAAAAAAACAAGCATTGATAATAGTGGTTTTTCGTGTATCTATAAACGTTTTTTACTCTCTATTTCATACAATTGAGTTTTTGTAACATTTTTTATTATTAATATTGTGAAATATTTACGATTATAAATGAATACATAAACAGTTACGCACTCCATGATTTCCTGTTTCCTCAAATCTGTCGTTTCGATTCATGTGCTATTTCTGGAAATTGATAGAAATCGATCAAATCGATAAATTTATGTCCTGAAGAAAGAACAACAAATTAAAATTCTACCAATCTTATGTTCGGTCCTATGAAAATATGTCAATTATATTTTTAAGATATGGGACTATTGTCATGAATATATTTTTCCATAAATCGAATAATATGCATTTTATTTGTGAAACAGATCAGCAGATCACATGTCATGCACAAGTTATTTTTACAAAAGAGTTGAATAAATTGTCACGATGAAGCTGGCAGTTGGCTATCAGGCCTGCCTCTAGCCTGGCATGTTTTAACGTTTTTAAAACATAATTTTAATGTGTTTTTTTACAGTATTAATTTATTCTTCATTCCCCAAAAACTTCTTATCGATAAAGTAGTTATTTTCTGTAACACTACCGGATTTCCATATTCTAGCGGCGGTTCGACGCCGCAACGGGTCTCTAGTATATTATAATACTCCCCGATTCCCTTGTTACCTGTATGAATCTCATAAAATCGTGAGTGTTTTAAATCAATTATTACGACGAAATAAAACTTGACTGAGTTTTAACTTACTCAAAGAACATGACAATCGTAATGCATATTTTTTGAACGACTGCCGGCAAACATTTTTTCCTTTAAATTACTTTGTTATCATGAAGCAGCAACTAGTCAGTGACGTAGAAAGTCTCACTAGTCGGAGTGCCATAGGTACCTTATTTTATTATACCACTGAATTTTTTATGGTAACTTCCAAACTACTTGCTTGATTGAAATTAATTGAAAGCAGTACAGTCCGATCAAAAAGAGTAGAAATTAAAAAGTGCAATACTGTAGTGTCCTCCCCGTTTTCTTATATTGATTAGAAAGGGAGGACACTACAGTATTGCCACTTTTTAAATTCTACTCTTTTTGTTTGGACTGTATATTTGTTTAGTATTAGGTATAATAATCGCTGCTAATCCTTCGTTCTTCCGAAATAAATACTGAATCCTATTGAAAAAAAAATGACTTTAATCACTGTGGAGTTCAGAGTTGGGCATTCAATAACGAATCGTCATTTTAAATGACGCACCGCAAGAATTAATCAACTGACAGTCATTCAAGAATAGGTCATTTTGAATGGCGAGTTTTACAATAAATCAAAGCAGAAGAAATTGAGTGAAACTAATTTAATCGTCATTCAATAAAATCAATCTATGATTGATTAATTGAGGTAGAATTGTTTGATTATAATATATTTTTAACCTTCTTCAAAAAGTTTTTTTTTATGTTTTTTATTTTATTTTTAGTTATATAGTCTATCAATAAATTGCTCTGCTCTCTGTTACTGACGATTCGAAAGTGCTTGTAGCTAGGCCTACTTTAATAAAGTATATTTTGACTTTGACTTTGACTTTGTGGGTAGTGGCTTTATCATGCAAAAAATAGGTACTTGAAATTTGCGTAATATTTAATCCTGTTTCACCTTTGTTTACGTCAGTGACATTCACCGACTTTCAACGTCAGTTATCAAAAATTTGTCGATGCCAGTAAAATAAATTAGTACCACTAAAATCCGCAATATGGCGGGGGCGGTAAAACCCTGTTCGGCTAAAAGAGTGAAAATAAAAGTAATTTATACTGAAAATATTATATTACAGCCTTGACTAGAAAATTTATACAATACAGAATATTCAAATACTTAAACCACTATGTTAATACTGTAAGTAAACATTTCTTTTATTGCCTTAAAATAATGAAATTGAAGACGACATTTATCTTAAATTAAGAGGCTTTACAAAAACATTAAAACTACAATATATTAGGTACAGTCTGACCAAAAAGAGAATTAAAAAGTGGCAATACTGTAGTGTCTCTGTTTTCTTAGATTGATTAGAAAGGGACGACACTACAGTATTGCCACTTTTTAATTTCAACCCTTTTTGGTCAGACTGTACTAGTGGGTGTAAGCCATAGACATAGCGATAATTTTTAAAACGGCTAAAATATATCCGCCATTTTGAAAAAATTCGAAACATCGACTCGATAAAAAAACACTTTATAATTTTGAACTTGCCTACATCACGACAGTCGACAATCAGGCAGTAAATGCGGCCTGTATGCGAGAACAGCCGAAAATCCGGAAAAATTTACATCTGAACGTCCAAATATAAAAGATACGGACATACGAAAGTGTTTTGGGACAAGCTGAAACGGAGACATCGCTCGTTTCGCTCACTTGGTGAATTATAAAAAATGGCTGCGACTCTTAATTACTATTTTAACCTATTGACCGCCAAGCGGTCTAGCAATTTACCGTGCCACTGACGCCAGAGTAAAAAAAAAAGATGTGCCCCAAAATCAACAGGGATTGAAAAATACTTGTAGCGGTTTGAACTACAAAGTTTTTGATCATTGAAATTTGGACGGCTCTGGCCGACGTGGCGTCAGGGGCACGATTTTTTGTTGACGGCCACAGCCGACTGTGGCGCTCAAAAAGGTTAATGCCTCAAAACTTATACGTCTTACAAATCGATGAACGCCGGCTGCACGCACGAAAACGCATGACTCATTGTCACATTCCGCCTGAGCCGAGCGTGCAAGCAAGAGCGCGGCACAAGCGATAGAGAGGCACGATCGGCCTAAGGTGGCCTAAGTGTTCGTGGTTCGGCTGGTGACGCATCTATCTCTTTCACTCCATCGGCTGGCATACGTTATCAACTTATCACGTAAAATTCTCGCCCGTAAACCGACTTTACAGACCATTTTTTTATCAAAAAAATTGTGTTACGACATTAGATAAGCTGCCAAAATTATTTATGAGGCCTTAACTATGTTTAAAGTGAAATAAAACTAAGTAACATTTGTTAATAGGAACTAATATACAAATACTTGCTGACAATTTCAACCCAACATAACTAGATTTTATTTATATAGATGCCAAAGCAAACTCCCATAAACAGGACAGTAAGGGTGCGTCTTCATTGACGCGAGCGAGCGGAGACATGCGGAATCGACCAGTCACAGATTATTATTATTTTTATTAAGAGCCTATATTGTCCCACTGCTGGGCAAAGGCCCTCTCATTCTTCCACGCGTCCCTGTCCAGAGCAATCTCCCACCAGTCTCGGTGAAAGGCGTCAAGTTCGTCTCGCCATCTCCTTCGAGGTCTACCACGACGCCGTATGTTTTGTGGGACCCACTCGGTGGTGACTTTAGCCCACAGGTCGTCTGGCATGCGAGATACGTGTCCGGCCCAGTCCCATTTTAGCTTTGCGGCCGCTTGGGCTACATCAGCTACCAGCGTTTTGGACCAGTCACAGATGGGCCTCAAAGGATTCCCATTATACAAATCTAATTTTTATTACAAATTTTCTTTTGTGATCATTTATTTACTTACATTGACTTACGTTTTCGAGAGAGATTGAGTTTATTTAACCATTTCAAGAGGAAAATTTGCCTCATAACATACAAATATAGTAGTGATCCTTTTTTCAGGGCGAATCCACTTCGCTTTGCTCTAACAAACAATGGGACTCAAAGGATATTTACACTCTACTCTACATTATGAACTACGCCACAAATTTCTACTTTGAAATGAAAGTTGCCACAATACTTAATTTTGAGTCCCATTCTTGAAGTCGTTTCGTTGCTCCCCAACATATTGTCAACTACCTATTGTCTCGCTTTAACTAATTCTCGCTCATCGCCTCATCGCTCATTGATATACCCAGTGATAGACTGGTTATATCAAGTGTGGTGGTTATCGAGACACGATCAATATATCGGGAGATCAATTCAAATGGGTCAGTAGGAAGAGAACGAAAACTAGAAGAGATAGGGCGTCGATTTTAGATTTAATCGAAACTGCATTTTTTTTTTAATCTCATACTTCTCCCTATGACCCATTTGGATTGATGACCCGGTTCATAAAAAAATGTAAAAGGCAAATAGTATAGCGCTAAAGTAAACATATAGTGGTGATATTTCAAACAGATGACATCGGAACAACGAAATTAGTCCTAACTAATAAATACCTAAATATCTACATACTATTTGGTCGCCATTTTCTCGATCAACTCTTGTAACGCCAGGGCCTTTGCTAATCTTCTTCTGAAGTCCTGGAATCGTAGAAAAATTAAATATTTAAGTATATTTTTTCATGTTACCGATAATCCATAAACATGTTAAAAAATTACATTGAAATCCCTCCTTTTATCACTAATATTTTGTGAGTGTGTTTATGTGTATGTTTGTTACTTCTTCACACTCAAACGGGTGGACCAATTTTGATAAATTTTGGTATGAAGGTAGCTGATACTCTGGATTAACACATAGGCTTCTTTTTATCCCAAAAAAATTGTGTTCCCGTGGGATGAGCGGGTAACACCGAGCGACGCAGCTAGTGTATGATATTTTCAACACCACAAAAAGTATCCTGTAACCATCTCTGTCCATGCCATGCCTGTTCCAGAATTATTTATATATAGCTATAGCTTTTGCCCGCGACTACGTACGCGTGGAACTTGATAAAAGGGATTATCAAAAGCGCCTAAGCAAATGTAAGAGCAATTGTGCTTTTGGTCTAATAATTACATTTCCTACAGGGTCGCCGCACCCCAACAGAAATGTTCACTCACTTTTCAATCTTTTTAGGTATAATTTCTAGGATGGAAACTATGCCATGTCCTTCCTCGTCTTTATCATATTATCTTAAACTATCTCTATGCCCAATTTCATCAAAATCGATTCAGCGGTTTAAGCGTGAATAGGTAACAGACAGACAGACACACTTTCGCATTTATAATATTAGTATGGATTTTATCCAGCAGATTTAAGGTGATGAAAGCAGACAAAAACTGGCTGAAGCAAATTATAAGTATTAAAGTGCATCGCGCTATCACTTTCCCTGAAATCATAACGATTTCTCTACGAAGAGAGGGAGGCTCTTCATTGAGAACTCGTTTTCAATAGAACTACTAGATTAGAGGTTCCGGTCTCCGGAGACTCCGGTCGATGCGACAAGAAGACTGCCCCAGCAGCACCGCTCGAGCATCTATAGAGACAGAGCACCTAGCCGTTCATAGGAGCCGCTCGGCCCCGCCCCCTCGCCGCTAACGACAAGAAGACCCAGTGTGGAATGTGAGTGGTAGTATAGAGCATAGAAGTTACCTGGTACAAAGCATGTCCTTTCTCGGGCACCCTGGCGAGGAACATGTCGCGCGACATGAGACAGAGCGCCTTGCCGTTCATAGGAACATTAGGAACCGCTCGGCCCCGCCCCCTCGCCGCTAACCACAAGAAGACCCAGTGTGGAAAGTGAGTGGTAGAATAGAGTATAGAAGTTACCTGATACAAAACATGTCCTTTTTCGGGCACCCTGGCGAGGAACATGTCGCGCGACATGAGACAGAGCGCCTTGCCGTTCATAGGAACATTAGGAACCGCTCGGCCCCGCCCCCTCGCCGCTAACCACAAGAAGACCCAGTGTGGAAAAGTGAGTGGTAGTATAGAGCATAGAAGTTACCTGGTACAAAGCATGTCCTTTTTCGGGCACCCTGGCGAGGAACATGTCGCGCGACATGAGACAGAGCGCCTTGCCGTTCATGGGGAAGCGCTCTGCGCGGCCGCCGCGGCGCGACACCCACTCGCCCACCTGCGCACGCGCCCACGATCGGGGGTCTGAGGAAGACAGAATACAAGGACTCATTAAAATGAGAAAAATAATGATTTTCTGGGATTCCTTGAAAATAATTGGCCTGGTAGAGGAAACTCATTCATTCATTTTCTGGCATAGTATTCCACAATGTTACTTTACAGGATACTATAGGTATACTTAAGTTCTAGTTGTACATAACCACTACATAACAGCGAACTTAATTGAGGACCCTGTTGGGCATAGCTGCAACGGTGGGAAATAATCCTAAAGTCCTAAAACTCGACACACGTAGCCGAATATCTTGGAGACTGGCTGCTTTCAGTTGGCTGCTGTCACTAAACATAGCTAAGAATCAGCTCGACAGACAAGATTTTCGATTAAATAAGGGTTCCTAGTTGACTACGGAACCCTAAAAACCGCACTCAAATCGGATCATACGTTTGGGCGTTACGATGCCACCGACGCCTGCCATTCATTTCAACCCAATTTCGCCGAATTTTCTTTTCTCAGAATCTTTACGCATAACTTTTTCATGCCGAAAACCTTCTGGCAACAGTTACCTTATGTTTGCGATCGCAGTTCTAACCTAACCTACTTTTCTGGCAGCGGTTCTTTAAATCTATAGGTCTAATTTAATGTTAACTAAAATTAGACAATACAATATTATGCATATTACGCAAATGATTCGGCAAGATGAAAATTCGGGCGGTATCAAATTATGCGAAGCGTGTACGGTGAAATAAGATGCAGACAAAAAATATGAGAAATAAATGGCAACCGTACACCAATATGCTATCACACTGTCATGTATGAAGTTTAGATACCGACCTACTGGCAAATCGTCCTCCTGGATGGTGGAGAGGTCTAGGGCTCCCCACGCGCTGCCGTCCGCGGGCGGCACGCGGTCGCAGCGCGCCTGAGTTGGCATGACGAACGCGGTCGGGGAATAGGTCTGAAAACATAAAAAAAAACCATTAGGGACACAACGACTAAAACAGACTTGTGAGTGATTTAAGAGGCCTTATTCCTTTTAAAATTTATTTTTTTCATATTATGACAAATATATTTATAATATCAACCAACTTTTTGAAGTGGATAATACTTTTCCTCAAGTTCTAGGTAGTAACATAACTATTTTATTTTTTAACATAAATATTTTCTTGCGTGCAGTCGAAAATAAGTTGAAAAAAAAAAAAAATCCGCGTGAATTTTGTCAATTTCGAGTAGTTTTTGAAAAAAAAAAAAACAATTAAAAATTCAAACTGTAGGTTTCAAATATATACCAATAAATCCCAATAGCCCTGTTCTAGCTAGTAAGATAAATAATATGTTAAGAAACATGTTTGATCATAGAGAAAAATGTCTTAAATATTAATCAGCATTTTAAAGGGAATAAGGCCTCTTAAGTGGTTTCGATTAAAACTGGCAATGTCTAAGTGTGGGTCAATGTTATCATTATCACGCTATTATAAAGGCTAGAGTTTGTGAGTGCGTTTATGTGTATGTTTGTTACTTCTTCACTCTCACGGCTGGAACAATTTTGATACATTTTGGTATGAAGGTAGCTGACACCCTAGATTAACACATTAGGCTACTTTTTATTCCGAAAAATGTATTGTTCCCGTGGGTTGAGCGTGTGACACCGCGCGGTGCAGCTAGTTTCTCATAAACCATTAGTCAAATTGTCAACTACATTTGTCGCTAAACGTACATGTGTAGCAAATAAGAGCTAAACTGGAGGCCACCCAACAAAGCAAGTAATTACATAATGCCATAACCCCCGCTATAGGTCCTTCCGGTTCCGTTCGATTGTACTTACAGCTTCCCGATTTTTGTTATCGTTTCCTCTATTCCGCCCGTTTCATTTTAACAGTCGTGATTCTATACAAACCGGCCGGTTCGAGTCTGACTCGCGCACTGCGGATTCCGTACACAGTGCCGTATTTACCCCTAGGCCCAAACGGCCCGGGTCTAGGGGCCCAGCCAGTCTAGGGGCCCCAGTCCCAGAAGTAGGACTTCACCATACTTATGTTCTCCTTATTTATCACTTAAAATATTACTATCTATTATTTTAAGACTGCGCCGAGCGTAGCGACTGAACCATAGAGCGCAGGGAATGCGTATTTAGATCGGCGCGCGGCCGCCATAGTAAAAATGTATGGAGAATTAAAAGCACTTTTTGATAAATCTTTTTTTTTAACTGAAAATCAGAATAGATTTTCATTGTTAAAGTATAAAAAAACACTTAACGCCTGCTTACGATTTTACAGTTTTCGTCCAACTTCACTTAGTTTATTCTAGTTTTATAAAATATTAATAATCTTATAATTTTTCCACGGAGAAGTTATGTTAACACATTCTTCGAAGTGCTACATAATATAGTTTAGAAATGGATTAAACAACTAGTGTTGACGTTGTCTACTTAACGGCAACTGCCCAGCAACTGCCTATTTTTCACATTTCGCTCGGTGCAGTCTTAATTTGCTGGATACCGTTTCGAGATAGGGGAGGGGCCCCAAATGCCAAGTGCTCAGGGACTCTGGCCTTAAGTCCGGGCCTGTCCGTACCAATACTTATCCTATCTTAACTCATCATCATATCAGCCTATAGACGTCTGCTAGACAAAGGCCTCCCCTAAAGTTCTCCACAACGATCGATCTTGCGCCGCCCTCATCCAATTCCTATCCGCGATCTTAACCAGGTCGTCGGTCCACCTTGTTGGAGGCCTTCCAACGCTGCGTTTTCCAGTCCGCGGTCGCCACTCAAGAACCTTTCTGCCCTAATGGCCATCGATTCTACGAGCAATGTGCCCCGCCCACTGCCACTTAGGTTTGGCGACTGTCTGAGCTATATCTACAACCTTGGTTTCAAGGTACCAAGGTACCATCTTAATTGGCCGGGTTAAGTTAAGTTTGCACCTGGTATGTATGGCGCCGGATACAAATGAGGTGCAAAGTTAACGCAACCGATCGCACGTTTGTTGTATGGGAGCTCCACTTAAATCTTTATTGTATTCAGTTTTTTAGTATTTGTTGTTATAGCGGCAACAGAAATACATTTTCTGTGAAAATTTCATTTGTCTAACTATCACGGTTCATGAGATAGGTACAGCCTGGTGACAGACGGACGGACAGCGGTTTTAGTAATAGTCCCGTTTTTTACCCTTTGTTTACGGAACCCTAAAAACAAGCCCATGGGGGTTTTATAATACTTTTCTATACTATTATAAAATTGTAAAAATTGACAACATTTAATATTTATAACAGGTGGAAATTAATATAGAGATCGACAGGGCTTTATGTCGTGTACCTTAAAAAAAAATCTTGGAATTTATTCTTCTGTATTTAAGGAAATATAAGAAAATACATCAAATAACTGCAATCTAAGACAATACGGGCTGAATAGGGTTGTTGTCTAAACCAAAGAGCGAAAACATAGAACTTTTTTTATTTGACGTTGACAGATGACAGATGCATACCGAGATTTATTAAGTTTTTTTTAATAAGAAAACCGAGCTACCAGGAGGGAGCTTGTAGTTTAATATGATATTATACCTGGGGATCCACACTGCAGAACCAATCGGGCCGTCATGGCTCAGTTTTGAGGCGTCCGTGAAAATTGTGAGGTATTCAGACCAATTTTCTTCGATCACTCTATTGAACTGGCTGTCCGCACCTACTTGATTTTTGGTAATGCCCAGGCTAAACAACACCTTAGGTTGAAAAGTTAAGCTGTCATAACTAGTTTCGAAAACACACATTAAATTAAATTAAATTCACACCGTTTAAATAAATCACTCATCTTGACCGACTCACTTAGCTGTCTACAAGACCTAATGAAACGTCCATTCCATTCTAGAGACAACTTTTCTGTTACTCTAAAAATTAAAGATGTACTGTACCAGTGTCACACATCAAATATCGAAGTTGTTCTGGCATGGATCCCGGGCCACAGCGGGATAACGGGAAACGAGACCGCGGACCTTTGTGCCAAAGAAGCTATTACACTTGGTAGTAATGAGTATAACCGATGTTTCCCTCGCGATATCAAAGCTCTCGCCCTCCCACAAATGCGAGATACCTGGAACAATCGTTGGCAATCTACCCGCTTAGTCGTGGGCAAATATTATGGAAAAATTCAGCCAGATTTACCCACAAGGCCGTGGTTCTTTACCCGGAGGCGGGTACCGAAAAAAGTCACTTCCACTATCATCCGTCTTCGCCTCGGCCACATATGTTCACCGGTCTTTTTAAATAAAATACGTGTTCGAGACCACTCTCTGTGCGAGTGTGGTCTGGCCGAAGGTACCCTTGAACATATGTTCTTCGACTGCAACCGTATCGTCACTCCTCTATATGATGTCCTCCCCCCTAATATCCCCCGTCCCATAAACATCCCGTATCTTTTGACTCTTGTTAACTCTCCTTTTGTGTATGTCCTCAGCCAATTTATCAAAATTAATAAACTGTTTTTATAGTAAGTAGATAGTTTAACAATAAATGTTTGTTTTGTCCTTTGTTCTAGATTCTTCTCTAAGCGATCCTGGCATCAAATTATACCGGCCAAATGCTAAATCATAAACGCGTGTCTTCCTTAACCTCGACATTGGCGGAATCATCGATGGTATCGATGGAGCCATAAACAACAAAAATTGAATTGAATTAATAAGAAAACCGACTAAAGTAACCGTTCCATTAAGTTCTGGTTTTGGTGTTGCCACATTTTAAAATGAGTATGTTTTTATAAATTAATAATAAAATAAATAATCATCTCAGAAAATAAATAAAAACAGAGATTACTTCATCTTTTTAAGCAGAATTCAGAAAAGTAATAAAATGATAGTCTTAAAAATATGAAATGTTGTCAATTATGTCGGATTAATCATCATCATCATCCTCCTAGCCTTTGTCCCTTGTCCCATATCTTTGTAGAGAATGAATTCTCAATCGTGGTCGGCTACCTAAATTAATCATATTAACCAAAATATTATATATATTATCTACACTCATATTGTTAATAGTAGTTTATGCAACTGTTACACAATGAAACGTATATTTCATAGAGACACAACTAATGTTTTTCGAAATGATTTTTGTCACCTTCATCGGTTCGGGCCACAAATACCCTTGATCTGTGACATTCACAATTTCATCTCTAGGTATGTATACTGGACTATTATTGCATACCTCAACAAGACAGAAAAACAAACACAGATAACACTTAGCATTACAATAGAGTTAAACAATAATATGTCTTCTAGACAACCTTTGGGTGGCGGATTAATAAAAATTATATGAAATGTCCTCTATGCCGCGCGGCCGTCGCTGCATAGTAATATTAGGTTAAATTTTTAGTATCAAAACTTGTTATAGTAATTTAACAATGCGGGTGTAAAAAGTCGTTAAAAGTCTCGTTTACGATATCAATCCTAATCCTAATCCTAACATGTATTATAAGATTTATAAGCCTTTTAAAGAATGAATAATGAATTATTTTTTTCAAGCTGATCAACCCAATTTTGAAACCACCCGCCACAAAAACAACCACCCTTTCAATTCCGGAAACGTCGATACCCAGACTCCGGAAGCGCCATATTGGCGTAGACTAGACATCCGTTTAAAAATGGAGCCGTTTTTACGACGCACATCCTGTGCATTGTTTATTAAATATGGCTAATCATTTATTAAATTGAATCATTATCATTAAGTAGCGGATGAAGGCTGTGTAGGGAATAGTCGGACCACAATAACTCTTCCAAGCAACGCCCTATCAGGGCCCATGAGAAACTGTATTCATATGTGATAAAATCTTTGTACCATTGGATGCAATCAATGAATAAATGAACGAATGGAAGCATCATACTGAAGCCATCTGTAAAAAACTAAATCAATTTGCTTATGCTTTATATAAGCTTGAAAGCAAGCTTGAGCAAGTTGAGGCTGTCCAGCATACCACTTTAACATTGCGCTGTGGCGTTATATACTTAACTCCACAGATAGAGACTGTTTTCAAAGCTCAAAAGAGATGCATAAGAACAATCCGCGGACTCAAGCAGACAGACAGTTGTATGCCACATTTTAAATATCAAAAAATTTTGACCCTGCCATGTCTCTATATACTTGAATCAGCTGTTTTTGTCAAGACGAACCCTAAATTGTTTGGGACGGTCTCTGAGAGCTTTCCTAGAAGCACCAGGTACGCCAAGAAACTCATTACAGAGCGCGCACACACTGCACTAAAGCGTAATAAGCGTAGTCTGCGTAGCGAATTTTTTTTTTATAAATTGCCTAGTTGATATTCGAACATTGCCTTTAAACGTATTTAAGAAAAAGCTAGCAATTATTCTTATTGATGTGACAATTTTTTATTTGTAATTTATATTTATTTATTTGTAATCATTGCATGTTTCTAGAGTATTAATCGTTAAGGGATTAAATATTGAAATAATAATGCTCGTGTAAATAATATTTGTGAATTAATTGTTAATTAATAATTGTTTTTGGAAGGCAAAACGTAGTGTTACCAAACTTTATTGTCAATTTGTCACCTACACCAGTGTATTTACCTATGTTTAACAAATAAACACTATTGACTATTGACTATATTGACTAGCCAGTCTGATTTTTTGTCAATTTAGCCGCCAAAATAGGATTTATTTTATGAGTTTAAATTTTTCGCTTAATCGAAAAACAAGTAAAAAACAACATTAACCAACTTAAACTATTTTCCGTTTCCATTGTTTGAGTATATGTTTAAAGTGTCTTGTGTCTTACGTCTTCAAAAACTGATTGGTAAGCTGGTAAGCTGTCTTCGTATCACAGACTAACTACGCTACGACTAAAACTGAACACTGTACTTTGCGCTACAGTTAGCCGTGAATTGCAAAATGGTATCGATGCTATCGCAATTATAATTTATTATAGATAGAGTGTATGAGTCATCTTATTGCTTATTTCTCATATCTGTTCTTTATGATGCAGTCGATGACACAGCTACCAAGACATGCAAGCGGAAATCATAATATTATGATAATGTTTACAAATTTTAATCATTCACTAAAACATGGTACCGATTATCAAGCTTCCAAGAGTTCCAAGATAGCCAACTTTAATAAAAAGGAAACTGCATTTTCGAGCGCACTGAGCGAGTTACTATAAGTTCCCAAATCACGATGGGCGGATATTTCAAGAGTTCTTTTTAGGGTTCCGTACCCAAACGGTAAAAACGGAACCTTATTACCATAGATCAAATGCTAAAAGACTCCGTTGTCTGTCTGTCTGTCAGTCAGTCCCTCTGTTTGTCTATCTCATGAACCGTGATAGCTAGACAGTTGATGTATTTTTGTTGCCGCTATAACAACAAATACTAAAAACAGAATCCTATACAACAAACCAGATCGGTTGCGTTAACTTTGCACCTCATTTGTATACGGCGAAATACATAGGTCCAAACTTAACTTAGCCCGGCCAGGTAAGATGGGAAGTGTTTGTACGGAACCCTCGGTGCGCGAGTCCAACTGGCACTTGGCCAGTTTTTTATGTCATAGGGGGCAAACGAGTAAACAGATCGCCTGATGGAAAGCGATTACCGTCGCCCATAGACACCTGCAGCACCAGAGGAGTCACAAGTGCGCTGCCGGCCTTTCAGAGAGTACGCTCTTTTCTTGAAGGTTTGAAGGTCGTATCGATCCGGAAATACCGCAAGCAATTCATTCCACAATGCAGGCGTGGGAGGCAGGAAATATCTAGAAAAACTTTGGAAAAGTTGGGACTAGATCGATTTGTGTGAGGTTGTCTGATATTTATTTGTTTATTTTATTGATTGATATTATATTACTTGAGACCCGCCCCGGTTTCCCACGGATCCAATGCTATATTATGCCTGTATTATAAATAGGTATAAACCTTCCTATTGAATCACTCTTTCTATTTAAAAAAAACCGCATAAAAATCCGTTGAGTAGTTTTAAAGATCTATACATACATAGGGACAGACAGACACACAGCAGGAAGCGACTTTGTTTTATACTATGTAGTGGTGACAATTTAATATTTCTTCTTGTATATATAGGTAGGTATATGAAATAGCCTATTATCTAGGGAAGGCCTAGTGTATTGTCAAATAAATAGACACTAAGGCTGACAGGTCAGGGATGCTCTCTCACTCTTTGGAGGGATGTCAAGGCTAAGGCTGTCCTTAATAATCATTTGACACCTAGAGGGCTAAAAACCTATACAGCTCTCTAGCCCCCAAGTCTAGTTATATTCACCAGCCCAGACTTCAGAGCTCGTAACCTTACAAGGCTATAAGTTTAAAGGGCTAAAACTATAAATAATGACTCAAAGCGAGCTAGACTGTCCAACTATTAAATTGTTGCTTTACTGATATACAAGTTAACCTGTACAGGCTAAGTATTGGCAGTAGCTGTATTCATCTAACGTGGGTGTACGCTACCGGGGAAAAACCGGAAATTGACTCATCGATCGAAGACCGAATAATCACTTTCTATGACCTCGAAGCCTTGGATTGGGTATAGGCCACATACTTCACGATTTATCTGCTTTGCCCGAAGGTTGACTGGCAATTAATGCCGCATGGCATTAAGTTTCGGACACGTCCGGGAAAAAATGCGTTTAACGCCAAATGTTCGGTTTTTTTAAGTCTTTGTCCGAAGAAGTAATATTAATAAACAATCACTTTATTTTCATTGACATAAAAAGCGGGTTTTCCTCGGACACTTTTAAACCCCCCGGGGCCCGGACGGCCTCCAAAACAAGGACAAAAACCGGGGAAACCCGGACGGATTGCAATTTGCAACCCTACCTTAAGTCCGTCTATTGTACGTTAAGGTTTTCTTTTGTGCATATATTCGAGTTCGTCACACAAATATTTGCCCTTGCCGGGATTCAGCCCAGATTGCCCAGGACCGCCGGCTCAGTAGGCAGCTGCTTAACCACTGCTGCGCATTAGAAATGTAAAAAAAATATTTCAACCATTTCTAATTTCGTTACAGTTTGGTTGTTATTTCACAGAAACCATCTGTGACGGTGAAAACTAATAACCGCAATTTGCTCAAACGGATCTCGTCGCCATCGCCATAGTGCCGGATAATTCCATTGTCCGCCATTTTCCGTCTTCCCGCGCTTTCTACGTCCGTAGACAATAGAAGTGTGTCGCGAGTGAATGGGAGCGTATGTCGCTTAGTTTATCAAGTATCTGTGGCTTGGGAACTTGGGAACAAGAATAATGCCAGTTTCTCATTTTATTGACCGAACAAGCGGAGCGTCTTTCTTTCAGCTTGGCCAAAAAATCTTTCGTATGTCCGAATTCGGGATGTTCTCGCCCACAGTTCGAATTTTCCCAAAAATTGATTTATTATGGGTAGTATTCAATAGTATAGTATATTATTTACTAATCGTAGCAATATCAATTCTCTAAAATTAAGTATGTAAACACATTGGAGACTGACTATTTTTTTATATCCTTATACTTTAGTTTACCGAAATTAAATTATTTCTATTTTTTTATAATAATACAGATATTATAAGAAGAAAATAGTCATTAAACACTATTATGATACATAATATTATAATACCTAGTACTACATTCCATTTCAATAAAGTTTTTTTCGCAAATGTAGCGCTTGATTGAGTTAGGTAATTATTGGATGTAAAAGCATTCTCCCGAGCGATACTTTATTTTTATGAATAATAAATTAAATAAAAGTTTTAAATCCGTAATAAACAAATTAACTCACCATTCAAATATAAACAAGCAGCAAAATCCTGTCAACGCACTGCACTGTAATTCCCAAATTCAAAACACTTTCAAAAAGTTAAACGTAATTGACAGAAACTTCAGGACGTATTTTATTCAAAATGGCGTCACGTCCGATCACGAGCTCATTCACAACTGGAGTGAAATTTTATTCTACGATACGTTACGATACAAATACAAAATTCAATGGAAGCCGATGTCTACTAGACTTAAAAAACATTTTACGCTATACTCCTTACAGGCGAAATTGGACTTTAAAAACAGATGGCGAAGATACAAACCGAAATAGTCTTTGATGTCGTATGATACTTTATTGTACGAAAATAGGATTTGCAACCGTCTGCCGGATGCGGGATGCTCTCGCTCTGTCACTCTTTACCGCGTTGTTACGAGTATGACAGAGACGCAAGATTGTTTTTAAGAAGTGGATAATGAATTCTTGCATCCTGCCTGTCAGCGTGCGGTTCTAAAACTAATCGTTTCCGGACCATTTCGTTTTTCAATAACGTCGTATTTACTTGGAAACCGATTTAGATATTGAATCTTGTGTTTTTTTATACAAAGTTGATTATTTTTTGTGTGTATTTTGCAATATACAAGGTTTGTTTCCGTCGAAAATAATTAAGGACGATGTTTCCTGCGTTATTTCGGTTTCCCGCGCAAATGTATTTTTAAAATGGCGGGTGTCAAGCCAATTATGAAATTATTATATTTTTTCTGTGCCGCGGTAATTTAGAAGTTAATTTTGTGTGTATTACAATGTCTTAAGAAAGTGTATTTGATTTTGGAGTCTGTAACTATTTTTTTTCCTAATTAACTTGATAAGTGTTTTTTGTTAAGTAAGGTTATGTATAATAAACTTGTATCTTGAATGCTCTCCGAACGATTAATTTTCTACTCTGCACCCACTTGAAGCATCTCTGTTTGGCCCTATGGTTGACTGGTAGAGAATGCCATTAGGCATTAAGTTCGCCATTTGTACTGACTTTTGTTTTGTGCAATAAAGTTTAAATAAATAAATAATAAATAAATAAAAAATATATGAAAAACCCCAACGTAACGTAGGGTCGCAACGCAAGCTTTATTGGGGGTAGATAGTGAAAGATTAATTTAACATGCTCATTCGTAATATCAATAAGTACCTAATTAAATGGTATATTTTTTTATTTGTATTTTTATTTTGTAATGGATTTATTTATTTATTTATTTAAACTTTATTGCACAAAAGAAAAACTTAACGTACAAAAGGCGAACTTAATGCCATGCGGCATTCTCTACCAGATTAGATAGACACCTTACCCTTACCATACCCTTACCACCTTAGATAGTAATAAAGATAGTTCACTATTTTTCTTATGTGAAGACCTTCGTTCTGTTCCATCCTGTATAATTTTAAAAAGCTATTATTTTTTATAACCGTCGGAACATTCGCATTAACATTTTGAATAGTAATTTTCATTATTAATTATAAATTCTAGACCTCATTATACAGAAAGCACGTACTAACCACATCAGGTGATACTAAAGCATATTTTTATTATCTTTGTCCTATACTTAGATTAACACGTGTCATAAAGTCTACACTACAGGGTGTTACCGGCACGCGGGCGTACATTAAAACTGATAATAATATTTTAAACCATTATACAAAGATTAAAGCGCAAAGAAAAATTTAAATGCGTAACCTGGTCGAGTAGACCAGGATTCGAACCCGGTACCTCTGGGTTACCGGTCCACCGCGTTAACCTTTCCGCCACCCTAACGCCCAGATAACCTTTCGAATTTTTCCTTATGCTTTGTGTGTCAAACTTTGCATTGTTTATATGAAAGGATTTACACCATAGCTAGCACATTAATTCCTAGGCCAAGTTCTGAGTCTGAACAGGAACAGCTTGAGCATGGAAATAAATAGGCGCATACAACTAGGTTGGGCTGCCTTTAGAAAGCTGTCCGAAGTGTTAAAAAGCGATATCCCCATGAGCCTGAAAAGGAAGGTCTACGATCAGTGCGTACTCCCTACTATGACCTATGGAGCAGAAACATGGACCTTTACCCGCCAAACCGTGCATCAACTCCGAGTTGCCCAGAGAGCGATGGAGAGAGCGATGCTGGGGATAACACCAGAGACCGCATTCCAAACAAAGAGATCAGACGGAGAACCCAAGTAACCGACATCGCTAGGAAAGCCGCTACTCTTAAATGGAGATGGACGGGGCATGTATGTGGCTAGAAGACGGACGCTGGTCACCAAAGCTACTGGAGTGGCGACCAGGAATGGGAAAAAGACGCGTGGGCAGACCTCCCTCTAGATGGAGAGACAACATAGTTATGGTCGCAGGAAGAAAGTGGATGCACGCGGCCCGGAGTCGCAGTGAATGGAAAATGCACGAGGAGGCCCTAATCTAGCAGTGGATAGTACGGGCTGATGATGTTGACGCCTTAGCTTAGTTTAATATAAAAAATATGGTGTGTAACTACATACATTAAACTGATAATTATATGTTCCTTTAGCAATTTTAAATACCCTACGACCCTACTCCTATTTAAATAGCTTATTATCTACTGAATAAGCGACCTCCATCACAGGATATGAATATGACACCGCCGGGGTCAAGCGCTTGTAAATTTAAATAAAAAAAACGGAAACCGGCAATGGACATACGACGGCATTATACATAGAACCCAAATCCTGTCCTAAATAGCTCATTCACTCTAAAAATCGTACAAAATACCTAAATCCATTTAACAATCCGCCATTGAAGCCACGTCCATCCGGAAGCATCGACAATACCGCAGACCGGAAACTGTGCAACAAACACCGAATTTGACTTCACGAGACGGGCGGACGCCGCTTAAAAAAAATAATGGCATAATAGATGTCTTTGGTCCGTTTTATTGTGAACGGAAAAGGTTTGTAAAGGATCGTAGTCGGTGGCTGTAAAAGTAACATCCTTTTCCTTTGCTTAGTTTCCTGTGTTTTGTTTCGCCCTTTCTTTGATTTTAACTGATTTTAATGAATCGTTTGTTTGTTGTCAGAATTGTAATTTTTTTATTTCCGTACCTTGAACAATACAGTCCTGAAATCGGAGGATGCAATAAATGTTACGTTAAAGTAAAGAAATCATCCTCCTAGCCTTTGTCCCATATCTTTGTAGAGAGTGAATTCTCAATCGGGGTCGGCTACCTAAATCCCAAGATGTGGCGTAGGCACTAGTTTTTACGCAAGCGACTGCCATCTGACCTTCCAACCCAGAGGGGAAACTAGGCCTTATTGGGCTTAGGTGGTTTACTCACGATGTTTTCCTTCACCGAAAAGCGAGTGGTAAATATCAAATGACATTGACACGAAAAACTCATTGGTATGGGCCGGGTTCGAACCCGCGACCTCCGGATTGAAAGTCGCATTAGGCTACCACCGCTTGACAAAACGTTACGTCCAAACTTTATCACGAAATTACTATCTATATCACGAAATCTTTATCACAAAAGACTTTATCACGAAAACTATCACGAAAAGACCATATCACAAAAACTTGAACACAAAAACTTGACTAAGATTTTTTGTGATAAAGCCTATTTTTTCGTGGTAAAGACTTTTACTAGATTGGGGTAGCAATCTAAGCAGGACTCAAACCTGCGACTTTTTTTTCTTTCATAATTATTCACCTTTGTGCCAATATTTATAAAAATACAAAAATGTGGTATTTCCACATAAAAAAAAAGATTCTATAACATATTTAGAATAGAATAGTTTAGAATAGAATAGTTTAAAAATAACAGAAAATGAGTACAAACAGTATCAATATCCGGTAAGTACCAAACTAGGCTAAGCCTGTATCTTGGCACTCACGAGTCGGTTTACAGATAACACACAGGTTGATAAGTGGTTACACTAAGGACTTCAACTTAATATTATAGCAAAACTATTGATATAAAAAAAGAGGGAAACAATTTGCTCATTACATTTAAATTTACAGAAACGATTGAATTACAAAAAGAGGAAAACAATTTGCACATTAAATTTAAAATTTAAGAAAGAAAAATAGAAAAGTAATGTAAAAAGTTACGAGTGGGTGTGTGCGCGCGCGCGCGCGCTTTTGTGTGTGCGTTTGTGTGCGTGTGTGAGTGTGTGTGTGTGTGTGTGTGTGAACCAGGTAAATGATTACTACTAACGTGATCTAACTGATTTCATGGCCGTAGAATGTCTTCAGTATCATTATAAGAGAGAGTAGCAAACCATTTCTTGACAGCGCTTTTGGCTTTGTATGAGGTACTATATTTAAGATTTAAACCGTTTAATTATATTTTTCTCTTTATTTAAGAGCTTTTGTCACTGAGTATTAACTCATCTCTCTCCGTTATTAAAAGGCATTACGATTTGTGTAAATCTAAATTATTCTATTAACAATCGCTTTTCGAACAAGCCGTTCATAATTTTAAATCTTTAGTCCTCTAAAAAAGCTATCAGCGTTGTTGTTTTTACCGGTTAGGTACACATTAGTTCGTGCCTCTACGCCAGGTATAGGGCACACATTCCGGTGTTTGTACGAGTCTTTACGTTAAGCTGTTTACACACGGTGTCCGGTATATTGTCCAGCTTCCGCCGTCTGAACCCGCCTTTTCGAAAAAAAGAAAACGTGATTTTGTAAGCGGGCACGTCACGTATATTTTTTTGTTTCCGGCTCATTTTGGATAACTATGACCCAATTTGAATTGTTTATTTTTTACAACTCTGGCCCTCGTTTTTTTTAGATTGATGTTTAAGGCATATCTATAAGCATTTATAATGAAATTAATTAAAGTTCTACTTGAATAGTCCAGGTGTAGGTATTAGCCTAGCATGTGTCGGTCTGGCACAGGGATAGTGGCGCTACAAACAACTTTTATATGGCAATATTGTGCAATACGTCATATATTTGCATTATTAAACGTCAAGAGCGATTAATCAAGGATTTGTCATTAACCAAATTCAAAACACTGTTTACCGGAATGCTGTTAAATCCTTCGTTTTTCCTGCGAATTAAATACAGAATCCTATTGAAAAAAACTTGACTTTCATCACTGTGGATAGCTTTGGCTTATATAACGCAAAAATTACTATAAATTTGCGGAATATTTAGCCTGTTTCCTCTTTGTTTACATCAAAATGTATAACAAAATAGATATTTATTTTCAACAAGACCTAGTGTTGAATTCTCCTTCTAAGTTATGACTATTGCTCGTACATCAGTGACATTCAACCACTTTCAACGTCAGTTACCTTATTCTTTTTTTTTCATGACCATGGAATCAGTGTCCTATTCAGACGTAAACATAAATTTGTCATTGCCAGTAAAATATATTAGTACCACTAAAATCCGGAATATGGCGTGGGCGGTAAAACCCCCTGAGGCTAAAATCAAACCCCGCTGACTCTTCCAAGCAAATGAACAGTCAAACTATACAGAAGTGTCAGTTTGCATTTGACAGTTAATTTGCTTGGTAGAGTTAGCGTGGTCTAACTTGTTCATGTCGTATGTAATACTATGTTGGTTTAATTATCCGCTAGATGTCGGTGTACCGTATGTCATTTCCGCTGCATCGCGGTATAGAGATTTTCTTACTGCTTGTATATATAGTCTGAGAAACAAAATTAAATTGTCATTCGTCTAACATACGTTGTTTCATTTTGAACACGGTGCGAGTGCCTAGTAAGTAGGCTATTTGGGACGCGTGTTTCAAACTCAATACCCCCCTGTTGAATTAAATACTGGGGGGGTATTCGACCAATTTTAGAGATATAATGGAGATCTCTCCTTTTCATCGCCATCCGTCACTTTTGACGTGTGCCCACTTGACAAGTGGCGATATCCCTAGAACATCGCAACTTCGTCAATTCGGACGCGCAAAATTTTCGCTTCCTTTGTATGTGACGGCATAAATAACAGGCGCATACTTTAAATTGACCGCGTAGTACGTGAAATTAGTCCGTTACGTTTCGTTCAAAACAGAAATTTATATACATGAATAACATTTTTGACAATCATTATCGCCTTCGTATTTCCAAAATTGAGATGAGATATGTCACTTTTAAGCTCATCGCATTTAAATGACAGTTCAAAGGCGATATAACTGTTATCTAATAGAGATTCCTTATTCATTGCGTTTGGCGATCACTCAAATGTCAATCTCGAATTAGGTCCCTGGTCAAACTGTATAAAAGTACGAGTACCTACGATTCGCTTTCTCCGTGTGACGGACACGGACGTCCTTTTTATTGTATAATTCGACGCCGGGAAGCGTTTCCCGGACACGCGACTGCATGTATGTATGTTTATTGTTCGTCGCGTTTCCGGATGTCTTAAATGATCGCCAGCAGTCCTGAGGGCCACGCCGAAACAGTGGAATAATAATATAGATTATATATATATATATTATATATATAGATTATATCTACATAATTTCAAAATAGGCACCGAAGAGCTGGCAGCTTCCTCGCACAACATATCAGCATAGCTGGTCAGCGAGGAGCTGCCAGCGTTTTCGGTATACCATGCCAAAAGGGAGCAATTTTTTGAATTTGTTTTAGTTCATTTTAATTTTAGCTTTTTTGTACAAAGTCGTTACAGTCTGTTTGATATTATAACGAACATTTGAGAGTTCTCTGTTGATGTTTGTAGTGATGTAGCAAAGACATATTGTTTGCCAAATCTAACGATTATGAATGGTTGATCAAATCGATTTCATCGACGAACTTTTTTCAAACCTGGATATATTTTTGTTTATTTTGTGTAAGTCAATATTTTTTTAAGCTACGAGCCGCCGGACTTACTGGAGCTTTCTTTTTTTATTTTTTTTTTATTGTTGTTTATTAATTAAAGTATACAACTTAAATATATACAGTTCCCTGCAAAACTGTTTGTACAGTTTGACTGCAGGTGTGAGTCTCTATAATAATTTCAACAAATTTTATTTATTGCTAAACACTTGAGTGATACTTTGAATACACAACTTTATCACTCAAGTGTCTGTAACAGATGCATTTTTAAGCATTTTTTAAATTTGGACTTATTTGGCTCATGTCGGATATTTTCGGGCAAACTATTGAGTATGTAGGGAATTCTTTTGCTCAATGTTCTATCTCCATAATAGTTCCTGACCCTTGGACCTCAAATTTGCCCGCTGATACCGACCTTGTTCCATGCTTATGTTCTATTAGTATCGGGTTATGCTCTCGATTGCCATGGTTGTTTACTGCTAAAAGATATTTATGTTTTAAACTAACGGGGAGTATATTACAAATTTTAAATAGCTTGAAATAATTACCATTACATTTATTTTTAGTTTTTTTGTCCACTATTAATTTTAGAAATCGTATTTGTAGTGCTTCTAATTTGTCTATTAAGGATTTAAATGTGAGTCCGTTTCTATATAAAGTAATAGTTGGTTTTATTGTTCTTTCTTTAGGTTATAAACTTATCGATTTAATCGATTTCTACCAATTTACAGAAATGGCACATGAATCGAAACGCAAGATTTAGTCACAACACAACTTTAAAAAAAAATAAGACGTAGTACGTAACTGTTTGTGTAATGATTTTTTATCGTTAAATACTTCAACACAGTGATAAGGAAAAATATAATATGAACTCAATTGTATCAAATAGAAAGTGAAAAACGTTTATATATACTTGAAAGACCACTATGTCGTTGCTTGTTTTTTTTATGAAATTCAATTTGTCGCGCAAATTTACGTTATATGGGTCCTGTGATGTGTCAAATGTTTGTTATAATATCAAACATACTGTAGTTTACTGGCATGTTGAAATTAAGCCTATTTCTAAATAACTTGATAAAATGCTGCTGTGCATTTTTCTAGATATTTTCTGCCTCGCAGAACTGCATAGTGGAATGAATTGTCGGTTGCGGTATTTCCGGACCGATACAACCTTTAAACCTTCAAGAAGAGAGCGTAACTCCCTGTGCGGCCGGCAACGCACTTGTGACTCCTCTGGTGTTGGTGTCTATGGGCGACGGTAATCGGGCATCATCAGGCGATCCGTTTGCTCGTTTGACCCCTATGACATAAAAAAAATGGCTGCTACAGCTTATAACATTTTACCCTCGATTTCCATGGGATCCCATCATCAGATCCCGACTTGGTAGCTATGATATCATTTCAGAGTAGGTATACTCTGTCAAAAAAATAAATAATTCCGTTAATTCTGTGAACAGCGGGCCTTTTTAGGGTTCCGTAGCCAAATGGCAAAAAACGGAACCCTTATAGATTCGTCATGTCTGTCTGTCTGTCTGTCTGTCCGTCTGTCCGTCTGTCCGTCTGTCCGTCCGTATGTCACAGCCATTTTTTTCCGAAACTATAAGAGCTATACTGTTGAAACTTGGTAGGTAGATGTATTCTGTGAACCGCATTAACATTTTGATTCAAAAATAAAAAAATAATAATAAATATTGGGGGCTCCCCATACTTAGAACTGAAACTCAAAATTTTTTTTTTTCATCAAACACATACGTGTGGGGTATCTATGGATAGGTCTTCAAAAATGATATCGAGGTTTCTAAAATATTTTTTTTCTAAACCGAATAGTTTCCGTGACAGACGCTTCCAAAGTGGAAAAAAGTTGGTCCCCCCCCCTCTAACTTCTAAAATAAGAAAATGAAAAATCAAAAAAAAACATATGATGTACATTACTATAAAAACTACCAACGAAAATTGTTTTGAACGAGATCTAGTAGGTAGTTTTTTTTTTAATACCAAATACCTAACTTTGCACCTAATTTATATGGGGCGCTATACATACCAGGTGCAAACTTAACTTAAACACTTAGGGATGGAAAGTGTTTGTACGGAACCCTCGGTGCGCGAGTCCGACTCGCACTTGGCCGGTTTTTAAAATGGCTGATTGTTACGATTTAGAATAGAATAGAATAGAATAGAATAAAAATTTATTCGTTAACATACACAAAGTGGACAACAAATATTAGAAAGATAAATTTTTTAAACCTTCAAGAAGAGTACTTACATGTCAGCTCGTTATTTCGTGCCATTAAACTCAAAGTGTCAAACTACTGATGTATTTCCGCTCTTTTCCCCACAGGATGCACCCGGAAATACCAACATAATTAGCAAATAACTTAAAAAAACTTAATAAAACGCCCTAACGATGTATTTAAGGGCTGACGGCAAAAACTTCAAACGCATTCAAAGTGATACGCAATATCAACTCTACACTTATGAATTTAAAATACAAAATTGAAACTTGAATAGCGACACAAAAATTGCGGTAAAAGAAGTACCTATTTTGACAAATTCCTCTAATGTGGTTCATTCAAGTTTGAATGCTATGGATTTGATTGTAAACTTACCGAATGTATTACCTACAAGGGCACAACTACTTCTATACTATTATTAATTCCGAAATTGGTATTGAAAATAAAAACAAATTTCTATGGAGATAGGTCATGATTTCAGGTGATGCAGGATCGTCTTTTGATTTGTATGGGCGCGCCTGGCCCCATCTGTTTTCATAATTTCCTCTGTCCTCGCATCACGCTGAAACGGCTGGACAAATTTTAACCATTTTTAGGGTTCCGTAGCCAAATGGCAAAAAACGGAACCCTTATAGATTCGTCATGTCTGTCTGTCTGTCTGTCCGTCCGTATGTCACAGCCATTTTTTTCCGAAACTATAAGAGCTATACTGTTGAAACTTGGTAGGTAGATGTATTCTGTGACTCGCATTAAGATTTTGATGCAAAAATAAAAAAATAATAATAAATAATAGGGGCTCCCCATACTTAGAACTGAAACTCAAAATTTTTTTTTTCATCAAACACATCCGTGTGGGGTATCTATGGATAGGTCTTCAAAAATGATGTCGAGGTTTCTATAATATTTTTTTTCTAAACCGAATAGTTTGCGTGACAGACGATTCCAAAGTGGAAAAAAGTTGGTCCCCCCCCCCTCTAACTTCTAAAATAAGGAAATGAAAAATCTAAAAAAAACATATGATGTACATTACTATAAAAACTACCAACGAAAATTGTTTTGAACGAGATCTAGTAAGTAGTTTTTTTTTAATACCTAACTTTGCAAGTTTGCACCTAATTTATATGGGGCGCTATACATACCAGGTGCAAACTTAACTTAAACACTTAGGGATGGAAAGTGTTTGTACGGAACCCTCGGTGCGCGAGTCCGACTCGCACTTGGCCGGTTTTTTTGATACAGGGATGGCTGGACATCCAAAAGTGGTTATGATATTTTTTACCCAACTATAGTGACGAGCGGTGGACGAAGTTGAGGGTTGAGGGTACCACCTAGTCTTTACTATCACTAAATAAAATAGTATAAAACAAAGTCGCTTCCTGTCTGTCTGTCCATGTATGCTTAGATCTTTAAAACTACGGAACGGATTTTGATGCGGTTTTTTTAAATAGAAAGTTATTCAAGATGAAGGTTAATTTGTATAATACATGTAAATTCATTGTCTGGAAGATATATACCGTTATTAAAATTGTATTTGTCTTGTTTCTTTTTGAAAACTTTTATTGGTGTGCAATAAAGTATTGTATTGTATAATTTATTTATAGCATTGCATCTGTGCGAAGCCGGGGCGGGTTGCTACTGTTATATTATAATATTGTAAAATTGTATGGAAAATCAGTTTTCTATCGAGAGACGGAAAAATCTACTAATTTGCGCAATAATAACGGTCCGACACATTTCTTGCTTATTCAGTTCCTAAAATTTCGTTTGGTTTAGTTTTAGAGGAGGTAATAGGCGAAAACGAAACGACTTACATGGAAAAATTAGCAGTAAGTATTTCTAAAATACCTCTTAATATTTAGCTCGCAACAACACTAACAACTAACGAGGATGCACGAGATGAGAAAAAAAATTAAACGCAGATTTGCCGACCGCCACGTGCAGGTAGAAAAAAGTCAGGGCGCGTCAACCTTTTGACTTTCTGTTATTTTGGAGAGAAAAGGATAGGTACCCCGCGCGGCGAACGATGAGTCCTATTATGACATCTGTCATCTCAGTAAATTTTTCCGATTATACAATCAATCAATCAATCAATCAATCATCATTTATTGCAAGAAACATAGTTATTTAGCGTAGTGGGGTTTATAAGGCGTCCCTACCGGGTGTAAATATAAACAAGTCTTTCACTTTTACCTTATATTGTCCCAGCGGGCACAAGCGTCAAAAATCCATACACTTAATAACAGAAGGCACAAGAGAGAGTTAGAAAGCACAAGCACAACACAGCATAAAGTTCACAGGATAGAAATCAGTTTATAGAAGGCAGAAATAGGAAGAACAAGCAGTAGTAAACAAAAGCAGTAGCAAACACGATAGCTAGTTGCGAGAGCGTCAAGCGTGCGTTTAGTGTCGCATACGGGCTGTGACTGTTTTGACCTCTGCGCTTGACTTGAGTCTGCGCAGGCGCACCGGGTACCGATAACGGCCGCCGTGCGTACCGGAGGTCGATAATACTTGTCGATGAAACTATCGATATATCGACAAGCCGATTTCGTGTTGGGAATAAAATTATGTATATTATTGGGTAATATTATATGTGTAAGTATGTAAATAATATATGTATTAATGTATTTATATATTTATATATATGTAGAATATTTTAGGTGTAAATATTATATCTATATTTATGTTTTATAAGTAATTTAGTGTCAGGTGTAGGCAGATACACCACACCACTCCCTCCCAGAGACCGTCAAGGGCGATAAAATTAAAAATAATTTGGGAACTTTACTTGACGTCCGGATCGTGTAACGTAGTGGTGAGGTGTTGGGGTTGCAGGTAAATTCTTACCATCTTCTACCTCTGTAGACAGTATGAAGGCCGGCTTGAGTCTGTCTATGGAGACTGTCTTTTCCTTATTCTTGAGGAGAATTTTAAAAACTTTATCCCCACGTGACAGTACTTTATGGGGCCCAGAGTATGCCGCCTGGAGTGGACCTCGAGTCGCATCGTCTCGTAGCAAAACGTAATCGCACGATGAGAGGTCCTTGTAAACGAAGACTTTTTGCTTACAGTGACGTGCAGCTGGTACGGGTCTCAATTTCTCGGCGAAGCTCCTCAGCCTAGCTGTGAAGTCAGACATGTCTGTTGTGTTGCTAGGGGTTGAATTTAGGAACTCACCTGGGAGTCTCAGGGGTTCTCCGTAGACCAGCTCTGCTGACGAGGATTGTAAGTCCTCTTTAAAGGCAGTTCTTACACCGAGCAAGACCCAAGGCAACGATTCGGTCCATCGCTCGTTGGCGTGACACACTATAGCGGCCTTGAGTTGGCGATGAAAACGCTCAACAAGCCCGTTGCACGCCGGATGGTATGCTGTCGTCCTCTTGTGCTGGAATCCGGCCATTTTTGACAGACATCCGAACAGCGCTGATTCAAATTGGCTGCCGCGATCGGTTGTGATGTCTGTCGGAGATCCGAACCGAGCTATCCAGGTTGACAGTAAGGCTTTAGCAACGGTCTCCGCTGTGATGTCCTCGATCGGTACTGCTTCGGGCCAGCGAGTGAACCTGTCCACGGCTGTTAAGCAGTAACGGAATCCGCGCGAGAGAGGTAGAGGTCCCACCAGGTCGATATGGATCTGTTTGAACCGACCGTGTGGTAAGGTGTAGGTGCCTAGGGGAGCAGTCACATGTCGGTTGACTTTAGCCCGTTGGCACTGTAAGCACGCGCGAGTCCATTCCTTGCAGTCCTTCCGAACGCCGGGCCATACAAACCTGTCAGATACCAGCTTGGCTGAAGCGTTGGCTCCTGGATGGCTGAGAGAGTGGAGGCTCTCGAAGACTTGTCTGCGGTGCTGTTTGGTGACGTAAGGCCTGGAAGTCGGGGTACTGACGTCGCAGTACAGTGGAGTCGAACTTCCAGGTATGTGCAATCCTTTCAGCTGCAAGGACGAGTCGCCGTTCAAAAGGATCTGCAGTTCCTGGTCAGAGGCTTGACTTTCGGCTAGTGACTCGAGGCTGACTGGTGCTCTCAGTTCTTCGATTCGCGACAAGGTATCGGCAACGACATTATCCTTACCTGCTATGTGTCGTATATCGGTTGTGAACTGAGAGATGAAGTCGAGATGTCTATACTGCCTAGGCGAACAGTTTCTTTTCCTTTCGTGGAATGCGAAAGTGATCGGTTTGTGGTCAGTATAGACAACAAAATGTCGGGCCTCGAGCATATGCCGAAAGTATTTGATCGCCTCATAGATGGCGAGCAACTCTCTGTCATATGGCGAGTACTTTACCTGAGATGGCGTTAGCTTCCGGGAGAAAAACGCCAGAGGCTCCCATGCGCCATCTTTAAACTGCTGAAGGACTGCTCCGAGCGATTTGTCAGAGGCGTCTGTCACCAAAGCGAGTTTAGCGGCACAGTCTGGGTGGGCCAACAAAGCAGCATTGGACAGATTTTCCTTGCAGGCTTCGAAGGCGGCTAAGGTGTCTCCGGCGAGGGTGATGGGCTGTGTGCCTTTTACCGAACCCGTCAGTAAGGCGTGGAGAGGTGCTTGGATCTGGGCTGCTAGAGGAAGAAATCTCCTGTAAAAATTGAGCATGCCTAAGAAACCTCTAAGTTGCCTTACGTTCGTTGGAGGTGGGAAGTCTTTGACGGCCTGCACCTTGGAGTCTAACGGTCTGCACCCACTCTCCGAGATTCTGTACCCTAGAAACGTTACCTCGGGTTCCCCAAAGATACACTTGGATGTGTTTATTATCATCCCGTAGTCCTTCAGTCGTTGGAATACGGTACGCAGATGCTCCTCATGTTCAGACTGACTGTGTGAATAAATAAGGAAGTCATCCAGATATGTGTAGACGAAGTCGAGTCCCCTGGTCATCTCATCCACAAAGCGCTGGAACGATTGACCCGCGTTCCGGAGTCCGTAACTCATAAACGGGAACTCAAACATTCCGAACGGGGTCGTGATCGCGGTTTTCGGAATATCCTCAGGGCTGACAGGTATCTGATTGTAAGCTTTCTCTAGATCCAATGTGCTAAAAATGTTACAGCCTGCAACATTGTGAGTGAAATCATGAATATGTTTAATCGGATACCTGTCAGGCACTGTGCGGGCATTCAGCTTGCGGTAGTCCCCGCAAGGACGCCATCCGTTGTTCTTCTTCGGGGCCAGGTGGAGAGGAGAAGACCACGGGCTTTCCGATGGTCGGGCTGTTCCGTTGGCCAGCATTGATTGAAATTCCTTTTGGGCAATCTTTAATTTGTCGGGGGCTAGACGTCGAGGGGGGGAAGAAACTGGGGGGCCTGGAGTGGTGCGTATGTGGTGAACAGTGTTGTGTGGTGTAGTGTGATGTTTACCGGCTGGTCGAGTGATCTCGGGAAACTCGTCGAGTAATTTGTGATATCGGGTCTCGCCAGTCACAACCTTAACAGAAAACACATTACAGTTAGCGGGTTCAGCAACAGATGCGACAGAAGTTAAATTGTATATTAAGCGCTTGTTGCGACAATCTACAATTAGGCTATAAAAGTTTAAAAAATCTACGCCAATAATAGGTTTAGTTACCTCAGCAACTACGAAACGCCAAGTAAAAGTCCTACGTAGGCCTAAGTCTAATTCTAAACTAATATAACCGTATGTGGAGATGGTTGAACCATTTGCAGCACACAAGTTGTAGTCCGTTCTAGAACGCCGGTCCCGGAGCGCCGATCGTGGGAAGACACAGAGGTCGCTGCCAGTGTCGACCAGGAATTGCGTCCTCGATGTACGATCGGTGACGAACAGGCGGCCAGTTGGAGAGGAAGGGCAATCATCCGCCGCCATTACAGACCGCCCTTGGAGTTTCCCGACTTGAAGTCGCATGGCCGTGTGCACTTGGTCGCGTTGTCGCCGAACTTGCTGTGGTACCAGCATAACGGGTACTTCCGGTAATTTGACTGGGACCGCTGCCTGGACGAACTGCGTCGACTATGCGAGCCACGCGATGCTGGAGTGCGCGACCTGGAGCTCCGTCCCGTTGCAAGCTTTTGAAATTCTCTTCGCAGTTCTGCAATTTCCCGCCTAAACTCGCTGAGGATTGACATAGGTGCAGCGTCGCTTACAGCCGCAACACCACGAGGCGAAGAACAGGCGAGGTCGTTGGCCCTGTCTGCCAGATCTGCCAGGGCGTCGAGCGTCGCTGAGTCCGGTTGTCCTGCTAGCACGGTCTGGATTCCATGCGGCAGCCTGTTGATCCACATGGTCTTCATGAAGTCGTCAGTCACGCCTGCACCTGCGAGGCTCTGGAGGTGGCGAAGAAACTGTGACGGCTTGCGGTCTCCCAGCTCCTCGTGCATCATCAGCTGCTTGACTTTGGTCTCCTTTGAGTCACCCAGTCTCTTAATCAACTCGCTCTTGAGTTTGTCGTATTTATTATTTGCGGGCGGATTAATAATTACGTCCTTCACTGCTCTGGAATGATGGTTGTCCAGATGTCCGATAACATAATTGAATTTCGTGGAATCGTTGGTGATTCCAGAAATCGCAAATTGCCCTTCTACCTGTGCGAACCATATATCTGGTTCCTCTGGCCAGAAAGGTGGCACTCTGACTCCAACCTTAAAAACATCGCCCTGATTTATCGACACATGCCCATCACTAGGGCCGGGCGTTGGCTGTGGTTGCGTGGCTTTGGCTCCTTCCATATTCTTTACGGGGTCACCAGTTTGGGTATGATATGTAGTGGCCTACCAGGTGTTGATGTCAATAAAACACTGCACTTACAGTTTTATCGATGTATTGTCCAGGCAGACACAAATAATCCAATACAGAAGGCACAGAAGAGCAAGAGGCACAAGCACAAGCACAGATATAGTTCATAGGCAGAAAAACAGTTTGTAGGAAAGCACGGAAGTAGAAAACAGGCAGTAATTTATAGTAAATAAGGCAAAACAATGCAAGCCGCGTATACAGGTAGCGAGAGCGTTAAGCGTGCGTTCGGCGTCGCATATGAGTAGTGACTGTTTTGACCTCTAAGCATGCGCGCGGGCGCAGCGACGTTGTCCAGCCGGTTTGTAGCTAACCGCTATCGGTGCGGTGCAGTAGGTCGATAATGAATGTATCGATATATTTATCGATATATCGATACTCGACCGATAGGTAGGCATTATGTATGTAATATGATGGCTTATAATATTATGTATGTATTTGTATGTATACGTGTATATATGTATGTAATTATAATTATATATTTATAAGAATTATATTTGTGTATATAAATACTATGTATTGTACATGTGTATTATATTTGCATGTGTAAATGTTACTTACGACTAAGTAGGCCACAGTTACATAAGATGGTCATAATAAAATACAGTTACTTATGTTCTACCAGGAAAGGCATGCACTATTACAAGTCTATTATATTTATTAGATAGTACCCTATCTAATAAATATACAGGTGTCATAGGACTCATCGTTCGCCGCGAGGGGCATGTATAGAGCTATATTCCGACTGCCAGGCCTGACGCCGGGTGCAACCGGCTGACTTAGGCTAAGGTCTCCTATCCGACGCTATGCGCAGCGTACAGCGTCTTTCCATATTATTTATCTATTTATATTTATCATTAGTATGGAAAGACGCTGTACGCTGCGCATAGCGTCGGATAGGAGACCTTAGCCTTATATCTACCGGCTACCCCCTATAAACCTAACACTTTCTATACAAATTAAAAGTTAATATTATAAATGCGAAAGTGTGTCTGTCTGTCTGTTACCTCTTCACGCTTAAACCGCTGAACCGACTTAAATGAAATTTGGTATGGAGATAGTTTGACACCCGGGAAAGGACATATAGGATACTTTTCATCCCGAATAAATGTAGTGTTCCCGTGGGATGAGCGGGTAACACCGCGGTGCACAGCTAGTACTAATATAATTGGTTATAGGGCGTTAAAATATCGACCAAATGTGAATCGGACTCGTCCGTGACCATCAAAGAGGATATATCACTGTTCCTTTTCCCATTCTATTAGTTTACTTTATGGTATAATATATCCTATTCATATCCTAAACACGAAACAAAATTAAAATACCGACAAAGATAGCTCCACTTGAAGATAACTGCTTTTATTTCGACCACCATTCATTATAATTATA
This sequence comes from Apotomis capreana, assembly GCA_947623375.1. Taxonomy (NCBI): domain Eukaryota; kingdom Metazoa; phylum Arthropoda; class Insecta; order Lepidoptera; family Tortricidae; genus Apotomis; species Apotomis capreana. The sequence goes on from OX392525.1 coordinate 1,589,105, forward strand.
ATCTGATTTTTAATCATCGCTACTAACACGCGTTAGTCGCATTTGCAACGCGCTACAGCATCTCGACTGCATCGATGCAAACGCGCGATCGTGTCGGACGACATCGGGGAGGGAACGGAGGGAGGGCGGCGCGGTAGTGGAGAACTGAATCGCGTTTGCATCGCGACTGAATCGTGTTATGTGGGCGAGAGGGCACACAGCTATAGCGAACGCATTGCGACTGTATTTAAGCGAACGCGCGACAGCATCGCTACTGCATCGCTACAAAAAGTCGCCGTGGGCGACCGCCGTTAAAAAAGCCACCTCCAAATTAGGCGTAATGATGCCACAGACACACAGATAGACACTTTAAACTGACAACATCTTTTTCTTCGAAGATTAAAAATAAACGTTCGCCATTAACTGCACCAACAGTTCAGTACCCCTGCATTTTTTGCGCGCGCATCGGAAGTCCCTAATTCGGCGTCTGCGCACAATGCAGCCCATATTACTAGCATTCGACGCAATAGAAAAAGTTTGTGGCACAATGGTGGTTAACACTTCCTTCCGTTTTGTGACATTTGTTGTAACTTGTAACTTAGCATTAGTAGACCAAGTTTTTTTTATGTTATCGAGTAAGACGCCTACAAAAACCCACAACTAAAATGGGTAATTAGGTAGGTATTCGAGTAAACACCATATTTTGACGAACCCCGTTTGATCAAAGGCGCCATTTTATGTTGACTTGTAGAAGACGCATAAGAGTTTTGAAATTCATTTCAAAATTATATGTTGATTGCTTATCATCATCATCATTTCAGCCTCAGTACGTCCACTGCTGAACATAGGCCTCCCCAGTGACTTCCAGATTGGCCGGTTGGAAGCGACCTGCATCCAGCGGCTTCCTGCAACCTTTACCAGGTCGTCTGTCCACCTTGTAGGTGGACGCCCACGCTGCGCTTGCCGGTGCATGGCCTCCATTCGAGAACCTTACTGCCCCATCGGCTGTCAGTTCTACGTGCTATGTGCCCGCCCACTGCCACTTCAGCTTGCTAATCCGTCGGGCTATATCAGCGACTTTTGTTCGTTCACGGATCTCCTCATTTGATCTCGCAAAGAAACACCGAACATAGCCCTTTCCATAGCGCGCTGTGCAACTTTGAGCTTCCTTATAAGGCCCACAGTAAGAGGCCACATTTCTGTTCCGTATGTCATCACTGGTAACACACATTGGTTGTAGACTTTCGTCTTAAGGCACTGCGGTATTTTGGACGAGAAGATAATTATATTGTGTAGTTTCCCGAACGCTGCCCAGCCGAGGGGATTCGTCGATTGACCTCCTTCTCAAAATTGGACCTACTCAACTGGATCACTTGTCCCAGGTAAAAATGTTCGTCAACAATTTCGAGGGTAGAGCTCCCAACTGGTACTAGGTAGGGCGCAACATGGGCATTCGACATTACCTTTGTTTTGTCCATGTTCATCTGGAGAAGAGACCTAATACCTGTTGGGAAACTCTAATAATGCCATCGAGCATTGTGCCGAGGTCTTCCAGCGATTCTATAAGTTGGCCAATATTGCGATTACGGTAACGAGGCGGTTAAAACGCTCCGGATAATAACCGATTACCTATAGGAATGAATGGGCCTTTCAGTCTTTTTAAACGGGACCATTCTTGTTTCTAATTTTTAACGTTCGAATACCTATACATAATTGAAATGTCTTTAGGTACCTAATTTATTTCCGACGAATGTTAATCAGAAAATACTAATTTGGCATAATTAGCAATTACCCGAATAATATCGTTTGTTCGATTCAAGTAATCGCAAAGAATAATGATATGTTTCAGTAATTAATCATTATTTTGTGATCACTGTCTCAATATTATTTTGACAAGTTATGTAAAAAGTATTTATTAAATACTTTTTACATAATGTTATCAAAATTATTTGCAGTAGCTGTCCACTTTGGATCAAAAAGAATTAGAAATAGCCATTTGCTATAATTAAAAAGCTAATAAAAACTAAACATTTATGGCGTCTGTCAAAGTTTTTGAGACGAAACTAACCAGTAACTTCAAATCAAGGTGCTCCGAGGATAAATAATATCAACAAATTGGTCTATGCATCATTCTGAACATAACTACAAAATTTGAAACTCTTAGCTTTAATATTGGCTGAGATCTTGTTCCTTGTTCCAATTAAAGCTGAATCTCTTAAAAACTACTGGTCCTATTTCCACCAAATATGGCTAAGAACCATATCGACGGGCAAGTCAAAAAAAACCGCACTCAAATTAGTCCCTTCGTTTGGGAGCTACAATGCCACAGACAGACACACAGATACACATGTTAAACTTATAAGACCCCCCTTTTTTCGCCGGGGTTTAAAAAACCAATATCAAAACCTTTAAAATAGCTATGAAGATAGAGCCATCTAGTGGCACGTTGGATAACTACGTAGCAGCATAGCTTACTGCTTGTTGATTCACTCTAGGAGTTCTCACTGAAATAAGTTAGTATATATTTTTCTGTAAAACCAAAAGAGGGCGCTGTATACAACGCTCATTATCATTCATTATTAATGACCGAAATAACAATAATATTGGTACCAGTTTTGTTGAAGCGTATTTCAAACTTGTAAATAATTTATACAAATTATTTGCAGGAAGTTCTAAAGTTAAATTATCATAAATTTACAAATGCACGGCGAAGTAAGGTTAGCAAAATATTTGACATTATGAATGAACTATCTTCATTGATCTTGTTCCATGTGTTTGTTTATCATTTAATTTAATTGAGAAAAAGGTCACTTTTGCCTCTTACTTCATTGAATATTACGTGCAAATGTCCAAATCGTGAAAATAATATCGTGGATACCCAGGTACTTAAAAATCTTTAAAACCACTATGAATCGATCGCAATGGAATTGACAGTATTGGTCAACATCGAATGTTGCAAAGTTAGTGAGTAAAAGAACGCCTCTGCGTCATTCCAAAAAGATGCAAAAAGTGACAAGTTCAATAAATAAAAAAATTCTACGGTTAATTATGATTGTTTTTATTAATGACACAATCAAATAGTCCTATTTCATCAAATAAACCTTAGCACTTTAAAATGTTAATTCCATCCTAAAAATCGATACTTTCTTTGACGTACAGTCGTTTGAAAATTGGCGCGTATGACGTAAGCAGAGCTGCGTGACGTCACAGACTGGGCGTCAATCGTCTTGCTCTTTCTAGCGCATGAAAAATGAATGGGCGCGAAAGAGACTGCCGCAGCGCGTAAATGTTGTGAATCGAGTTATTTTTTTCGTAACTGAGTGACGTTCAAGTGCAACCCATTGAGATGATAACAAACATGCTGATAAGAGTTTAGTATCAAATATACTGGATGTCGCGGACGTTGTTGCGAAGTTATTATGGTGTAAATATGTTATAAAGTTATGTTAAAACTGTCAATACTGAAGTTTTAAGAATAAAGGAATGTGTTTATTAATGAAATGTGGTGTTACGCACTTGAGCCTCCCTCGGCGGATGACGTGAGCGGAGGTGCTGCCGCGGCGGCAGAACCACTAAACTAAACGACAGTAGCCAAAGAATCGCTCGGTACGTCGCGACACCGAGCGATTTTCTCAATTTTTCACGAAAATGGCCAACAATTTCGAACCAATGGCCAAATCCAAGCATTTCCCGATAGACCAGCTAGTCCGAGTCGGCAATTATAATCTAGAAAAGACAATAGGAACTGGGAATTTCGCGGTGGTTAAACTAGCTACACATGTAATAACGAAATGTAAGGTGCGTATTGTCTCAAAGTGATCTTTTGGTGTTTAAATTAGTGTTATTACGCTGTTTTAGCGTTTGTTACTATGCGTTTGTGCGTTGTGAAGTTCAGTGTAAAGTGTGCGCTTGGTATTTTTCCATCAAGAAAACTTCGTCAGGTTTGACAGTCGGAACAGGTTTTCATCCAAAACACTGTCTTTTATACATAGAACCGTGGTTTTGTTGCTTAAAAAAAACACTACGCAACTCGTTTCGCTAGTTTCTTGTTTACTTTTTAATTTTGCGTTTTGCAGCACCTTTTCATAAGGTTGGGTTATAACCAAATTCAAATAGTGCAGTTACTACTCTGTGCTAGTTTCCTTCAAAAAAAGTGTGGGAAATACTGTGTTTTTTTTTCTTATTTGACCTCGGGAACGATCTCAATTATTGTCAATTGACCACTTCAATGTCCTTAGCCAATTATTGTACTGAGTATGCCAGCATTGTGTACCACTTTTACATTTATCTATGCCTGATAAAGAAAATACATCTTGAAAAAACAATCTTCCATGATTTCTTTTTCTAATCGGAATGTTATTGGAATGCCAATGAACATAACCTGAACATATCTGTTCTTTGCTTAAATACTTCCTTGATTGGATATTTTCCTTGTACACTATACAATTGTTTTAATACATTTACAGTTATATTATGCTGTCTAATTTGATCAATATCACATGTCTTGTCCAAAAATGCGTAATTAGAACAAAAAAGATTTTAATTAGGAATTTAAAACCGAAACTTATTCACAAATTGAACTCAAGTTTTCACTATGATACTTGCTGCCTTTTAGTATGTCATATAGGTACAGATTTTATGGAATTTTCCCACAAAATTTTCATCCATTTAAAACTTGACATTAGTATGATATTTTACACTAACTAACTAACATACTCGCAAACACTACATGTATGATTACAAACAAGTTTCGATCTTTATAACTCCGGTAATTTAGATCAGATTGAATCATGGATTCAAATAAAGGATACTTACCTAATTTCTTTTTTTTTATCATTAATATATTTGGTTCTTGCATTAGAGTATCAGGCTCATATATCCCAGTCTTTTGTAAGGTATGCGTCCAGGGATATGGATCCAACATGTAGTGTCCTCTCCGAAAAGTTTGCTGGGGCAGTAGCCCTGCGGAGGCCCGTTCCTGATGATATCAATAAGATGATATAACCTCGAACAGTTCCCAGCAGGTGTTGACTAATTTAATGTTTATACTATACTTAGTTACTGTCTTATGTTAAAAACGAATAAGTATAATATAGCCTTGATAGTACATGACATACCTGGCGGTGAATTTGTAAAGTCCTTAGATCGCACTGTGATTCGCAGGTGTTTGTGGCCGAAACCAAATGTGAGGGCTATATGCAATCTAGGGCTTTACGAATTACTGCCCATGGTTTGTCTACAGTTTAACATCTTACCTTGGCCAGCTATTGGAATTTTATGTCCACTACGCTTACAGCCCATGGTGACATTAAGAATATTGATCACTTGCAATTGTGTAGTATATTAGATAAATAAAAATACATTATATTTTATATTATACGGTAACCAAGTCTGTGTGCCTTTGGGCAAAGGCGTCCCCCATTCTTCTCCACTCCTCCCTGTCATACACCGGTCTGGGCCAGGTTTTAATTCTTCTTGCCATGATTTCAATCTCGGCCCACCTCTTGAATTGCCTGCTTTCTTTAATGGCCTCCAGGGTGCCATAATGTTATCGCTCTGCTCCACTTGTATCCTCCTCTAATGGTATGTCCAATTGCATTATGAAATAACGAATCAGTAACCAGACCAAAAATACATATTTGTACATTTGCGATGGTTGGCCGACTGAAGATGATGCGTTGCCTCCTGTACTCCTAGTCATTACATTGCGACCCGTAGTAGTTAAAATGTCCTCTGCAGACCAGGCTTTACTTTTTTCGGCTGAGATAGATGTACAATTAACGTTTTAAGTTTAACCACATATTTTTCCAGAAATGTGTTCAAATAAAGGATAAAAAGAAATATTACCACATTTTTACTTTTTTAAAACTATTCAAATTAATTAAAAAAATCCATAGTTCCTCATTTAAAACAAGCGTAAGTGATAAGGAATTGGTAACGGCGTAGAAAATCATACAGGACTATTAGTAAGGCGGATTTACTATGGAAATGTATCCGGTATGGAAATCATTTTATTATTATTATATTATTATTATAAGCCTTCTGACAGATATTTCACAATTGTTACAAGGTTCTTTAGTTGTTTCATTGGTTGCAATATCTGTGTGCTTTGTTATAGCAAAGGCCTCCTATGGAAATCATACTGATGTTTTTTTCTTTCTTTCTTTATTCAGTGTAAAGTCATGTACATTCAGATTAAGGTGTTACATAATAGTGATTTGTCAGACCATGACGCCCTGTAAGGGCACAATAACTTAATACTAGCATGCGTAAGCGTTATACATATTTAAATAGCAAAAATAGGACATAATTTCGTCACTAATAATACATCTAAATTATGAACAGTTTGTTTCGTTTTAGTTTATATAGAATTTATACAATATAATTTAATTAAAAATTATTTCATTGGTAACATTGTTCTCCTTGTGTCAACTATTCTGCCAGGACGTCTGGTGAATCTTTGGTAATGATAATGATTGAATGATGTTAGGCTGACAATGCAATGGTTTTGGGTTTCTGGATGGTAATGGTTTCGGATTGGTAAACTTAAACCTATTTGAAAAAAAAATTATGTTGTCCATTTAGGATTGGACGAGTTGGGAATGGACAAAATGGGAATGTAGAAGGATGAACCAGAACAATCTGTTGTTGTTGTCTTGAGTATTTGTTTTTTTTTTTTATGTCAAAGCAAACGGATCGCCTGATGGTGCGCGATTCCTGCAACACCTGCGTGCGACACCTGCAACACCAGAGGAGTCACAAGTGCATTATAGGAAATTTTTAATTTAGGGAATGATTAAACCAAAATCGTCCCATACTATAAAAGTATATTAAAGCAAGCAAAGCCACGGGCTGAATCTAGGTGAATAGGTGGCCTCCGCCGCTTTCCAAAGAAAACAAACATTATGCCGCCAAGATCAATATGGATGTTTTTAAAACTAATATTGATTCTGATTTTCATGGAAATTTCATACATCAAAGCACAATTTGATACAAACACTTATTTATAAACTTACAATTTCCTTGCAAGTATGTTTATTGTTATTGTTTACTTGCGCTGTTAAGATTTTTTTTGTGCATAAACAATACAATACAATACAATACAAGTACGCTTTATTGCCCACCAAAAAACATTTACACAAGAAATTACAAATAAACAAATTAAAAACTGGACAACAGGCGGTCTTATCGCTAAAGAGCGATCTCTTCCACATGGGCGTCGCCAAGGGGGGGCAGGGGGGGGCAGCTGCCCCCCCCTAGAGATCCAAAAATATGTCCAGTCACTTGACTTGTCTGATCGCTTCTTGCACATCGAAACTCAAATGAATTCAGTACCAGGCCAGGTCAGGGGCTAAAGGAAGATCGTTGGGCTACCGTCAATAAATCTCACGGAAAGTGACTCTACGAAACGAGTGGCGTGTCTCACACTGACAGGTTACACTTTGTAGAGAGTACCGAAGAAGAACTAGTCTATAAAACATAGCATAGGTACTAAAATAAAAAAATAATAGAACTACTCTAGTGACTCTGTGAGCTGAAGACCTCGCGAGTTTGTTCCGAAATTACTGAAATTTGTTTTTTTTTACGTTTCCAGTCCCATTACTACCCGTCATTTTGACAAGAAATGCGACCGGTAGGCGAGAACATACGAAAATACGAAAGAATGTTTGGCCAAGTTGTAACGGAGATGCTTCACTCGCTCGGTTGATGAAGCTTTGTGATTTTGCGGTCTATTGGGCAACCCTTTACTCGTCGCGTCCAGTGATGGATCTTCGGTTCGTGGCAAAATCTCTCGGTCCCATGACTCGAGATTTTCCGCAATTGCATCAAAATGTACTTATTGAATGATTGTCTTTCAATTTACGTTATTGCCACCGAAAATTTACGCTGCGCTCGCGTTATTTTTCATCTATATTTATTTTGATCCTTCCTCTCGAAAAATGTCACGTTACGCTCGCGTTTGATCTGACCATAAGTATTATTAACCGTCCCCTTCCAAAAAATTGTCGCGCTCGCTATGCTCGCGTTTTATCCGTCTATAAGTATTATTAATCGTCCCCTTCCAAAAAATGTCGCGCTCGCTACGCTCGCGTTGATCTGAATAAGTATTATTAACCGTCCCGTTTCAAAAAAATTAGCGCTCGCTACGCTCGCGTTTTATCTGACAAGAAGTATTATTAACGGTCCCCTTCAGAAAAAATTCGCGCTCGCTACGCTCGCGTTTTATCTGTCTATAAGTATTACTAACCGTCCCCTTCCAAAAAAATTTCGCGCTCGCTACGCTCGCGTTTTATCTATCTATTAGTATTATTAAACGTCCCCTTTCAAAAAAATTCGCGCTTGCTACGCTCGCGTTTTATCTGACTATAAGTATTGATAACGATCGATCCCCTTCCAAAAAATTTCGCGCTCGCTACGCTCGCGTTTCCATCTCCGTATATTATGACAATTATGATTATGACTGTAAACCGAAATCCACTTCTATTTTTATGTGCTGGGTGCAGCTTCCTATCCTATAGCAAGGCTGTACCTTCCTTCCTTTTTTTCCTCATCCTGCATTTATATCAACTTGCCCCCCCCCTGGACCTTCGGCTGGCGACGCCCTTGCTTCCAGACAACCTTTGGGTAGTGGAGTTTATCCTAATAAACGATTGTTTTTAATGCGATCGATGGGCAAATTTTTATTTTGTTGTTCATTTCTTTTTCTCTCAGATTTCAATAAAATTTGGTGAGTTGCTAAAGTTGCTTCTTCTGACCATGGGCCCAATTTCACGATATGTCCTACAAATTTTTCTCCATTGAGTTACACAAAATGTATTACAGAAATTGACCTATGGGCCAATTTTCATTTTGTTGTCGACTTATTTATTTTTCATTTCTGGGTCCTCATCTTGGACTAACTTTTAGTACAAAATACGAAATTTAGTTAAAAAAAATCCATAATTTTTTTGTATCTCAATGGAAAATTTTGTAGGACATATCGTGAAATTGGGCCTACCTTGTGCAGAATAAGTAACTTTACCAACTTACCAAATGTTATTGAAATCTGAGAAAAAAACAAAATCGGCAATAAAAATTTGCCCTGATGCGTGCGCACCGCTACTACTGGCCACAAATGCGAGGCGAAAATTCCTTTGCATGTCCGGATATTTGGATGTTCGAATTACCGGCTGTTCTCGCCTTGAGGTCGCATTTCTCAAGCGATTCTCGTGAAATTAAGTGAGTAGGTTCGTTAATTATATACCTCGTAGAAAGTGAAGAATAAACCCGTATTATTTAAAGGCTTTATTTAGCGAAAATGATATTAATGCTTGACTATGTAGTCATAGATACCACATTCTTCCCTACGTCTGGAAATCCAGGAGATAGGCAGGAGGCCTGCGCGTTCGTTGAGACCGTCGCAACACAGGGGAACCCTGAACGGCGGCTTCGGCGGGCGCTGGCTGTTGCGGCTCTTCTGCGATAAGCTCTTCCCGCTAATCTAGTTCAAATGGTTCCTGTTGAAGGATTTGTTGAGGGGTTGATGCGTCCGGTATGGGTTCTTGCTGAACCGCTTCTTGATGCACACCACTCTCTCCACTCGGAGCTAGGTGGCGGTTCGATACGGTTAGCTCCCTACCGTTAGATAGGCGCACCGAACTGTAAGATGGGTTCGCTTCCAAAAGGTCTACCTCTTCCACTAATGGGTCATATTTACTTGTGCGATTGAATTTTTTTAAAAAGACTTTCGAAGATTGTTGCAGCCAGGACGGCATAGACTGTCCCCAAGACGATCGTCGTGGGTGATTGAACATTCGTTCGTGTGGTGTAGTATTTGTTGCTGTACAGAGCAATGATCTAATACTGTGTAGCGCTTGGGTCAACACTTCTTCCCATCTAGTTATAGGCAAATTCTTACTTTTAAGCGCTAAACGGATTGTTTGCCATAAAGTGCCATTAAGTCTTTCGACCTGGCCATTTCCTTGGGGATTATATGGAGATGACCGACTAGTAGTGATGCCTTTAGAATGTAAGAAATCTTTTAATTCTTTTGACATAAATGCCGCTCCTTGGTCAGTATGTACCATTGTTGGAAATCCGAAAGTTGAGAATAATTCCGTAAGATGCTTCATAACTGTCATCGTGCTAGTGTCAGCGCAAGCATAAGCAAATGGGAATCTGGAGAATTCATCTATGATGGTGAGAATATATTTATTATTGGTTGATGATGGCAAGGGTCCTTTAAAATCCAAAGCGATCCTTTCGAATGGGGTAGTTGCTCTAATAAGCGTTCCTGTGTTTGCGGTGAATCTAGGTTTAATTTCTGCACAAACCGGACAAGCTGAGACGACTCGTTTCACTTCATCGCTTGAGAAGGGTAAATTTTTTGATCGTATCCAGTGGGTCAGCCGAGTGATACCAGGATGACAAAGCATTTGGTGTAATTCCTTCAGTTTGTCGCAGTTTTTTGCAGCGCAAGTTTGTCTAGTTAATGCATCGGCGACCACGTTTTGGCTTCCTGGACGATATTTAATATCAAATTTATAGTTTGACAGTTCTATGTGCCATCGTTGAATTTTATCGTTTTTAATTTTGCTTGCATGTCCTTTTAGCATGAAGGCGACCGACTTTTGATCTGTAATCAAATTAAATTGTCGTCCGATTAGATAGTGGCGCCACTTCTTTAGACTTTTAATAATAGCACATGCTTCTTTCTCAACAATCGGGTATCGGCGTTCGCTGTCGTTCAATGACTTCGAGAAGAAGGCCACAGGTCTACCGTTTTGCGTAAGCGACGCTGCTATTGAATGATCTGAAGCATCAGTTTCGACTGTAAATGTTTCTTTAGGGTCAATAGCGGACAGAGATGATTTTAATATAATATTCTTTAGATCTTCAAATGATTTTATTTGTTCAGATGCCATGGGAAACGTTTCGACTTTTGTTAGTAAGTGAAGTTTTGATGAAAAGTCAGGTACCCACTTAGAATAGTGTGAAAATAGGCCAATCGCTCGTTTGAGGCATGCAGAGTTCTGTGGTATCGGCAGTTCACGTAGCGGTTGCAGTCGTTCTGGGTCGGGTTTGACTTTTCCATCGCAGATGTTATATCCCAGGATATTCAAGTTTTTGAGTGCAAATTCACTTTTCTCTTTGTTGATTGTCAGATTATGATTTTCTGCTATTTTCATGAATTTCTGTAGTTTATCGTCGTGGTCTTTCTGGTCAATTCCACAGACTGTGATGTCGTCGAGATATGGATAGACACCTTCAATATCAGATTTGCGTATAATCGAATCTATGGCTCTCTGAAAACATGCTACCCCATTGGTTACTCCAAATGGAATCCGGCAGAATTGGTATAAATTACCCGCTGCTTCGAAAGCTGTCATTGGTTTGTTTTCAGGAATAATTGGTATTTGATGGTACGCTGATTTGAGATCAATTTTACTGAATACTTTGTAATGTGATACTTTAGAAATTACCTCTTCGATATTAGGGAGTGGGTAGGCATCGAGATATGTGAATTTATTTATGGTTTGGGAATAATCAACACACATTCGCTTTTTGTGATTAGTGGCAGTGTTACGAGTACTTGTGCCCGCCAAGGTGAAGAACTCTCTTCGATTATTCCGTCAGCAAGTAATTTTTGAATTTCGTTTTCAATAAACTTTTGATCATCAAATGAGAATCGACGAGATTTTATTGCGATAGGTCTGCATTCTGGAGCCATATTTGGGAATAGATCTACTGGATCTATGTTTGCATGATTTAACGTGCACAGCTTAAGTGGTGGCATGTGCCCACCAAATCCAACTTCAAGACTTGAATACTGTTCCAAGACATCATGACCTATGATGGCTTGACAGCAAAGATTTTTCATGGCTCGAAAGATAACTTGCGGGATTTCTTGCCCATTTAACCGGACTGTGGCTGGGCAGACTTGCGATATCTGGGACTTGAGAGTGGATGACGCCATCGAAACATCTTGCGAGCGACATGGAATAGCTTCTAAGCCGTACTGGATGATTACTTCTTCGTCAATGAAACTTGCGGTGCTCCCAGTATCTATAAGTGCACTGACAGGTACGCCGTTTACTTCTATGAGTACAGTGCACTTCTTGAATCCAGTCGCAGCTAGTATGAAACAAGAGGTTTCTTCTTGAGGAATTGCAGAAGCATTAAGTCGTATTCCTCTGCATACTTTTGCAAAGTGCCCTTGTTTACCGCATTTGAGGCAAGTTGATTGAGCAGCTGGACACAGCCGCCGAGGATGGCGAGGATTACCACAAAAATAACATTTCTCTTGAGATTGATTCGCGTTAATTGTGTTAGGTACTGTCATGCGTTTAGCTTGATTAATGACGGCTGCAGAAGATTGAGGCGAAATAAAACTTTTAGCTTGAGTTTGGGCAGACTCTAGCGCACGTGCTTGATTATGAGCTTCTTCTAAAGTTAAGTTCATATTTTCTAATAGTCTTTGCCTCATGGTTTGGGAGGCGAGACCCGAAATAAAGGAATCTCTAATGAAGTCCTTTTCGTTTTGTTCAGCCGTGACAGCTTTGAACGTACATTCTTTAGAAAGAAGCTTTAGCGCTTGTATGTACTGATCCACCGACTCTCCTGGTTGTTGTTGCCTAGTCGCAAGCTTATATCGTGCAAAGATTACGCTTTTTGGTTTAATGAATATTGCGTCTAAGATATCAATAGCCGCATCATATGTTCCGGCTTCCGAGATATGTTCATAAATATTTGAGGAGACGTGATTGATTAATAATTTCAATTTTACCTCCGGAGACTTGGCCACGGCTTCTTCAGACGCGTCATGAAAAGATTCTTCTAAAAAATTTTCAAACGTTCTTTTCCAGTGAAGCCATTGGGCTGATGAGTTCGGCCCGCTTAAGGGATCAACTTCGAATCTATCTGGCTTGAGATATTTAGACATTTTGATGCATAATTTTATTATTTGAATTGAATTTCGCTAAATAAATTGTGAAGAATAAACCCGTATTATTTAAAGGCTTTATTTAGCGAAAATGACATTAATGTTTGACTATGTAGCCATAGATGATACCACACAGTTCAGGTTCGAACCCTGCTTGAACCAATTTTTCTTCATTGTAAACATTTAAACGCTACTGATTTCATGAAAGTAATTACCGACTTATGCTAAGTACGAGTAAAGGAAAAAATCTTTATTTTAAGCATGTAACAAAGTAAACAATTTTCCAAGGGTTAGTTTGTCGCTTAGTACAGTTTATCATGCAGTGCTGTCATTTTACATTTCGTACGGAACCCTCGGTGCGCGAGTCCAACTCGCACTTGACCTTTTTATCCACTTGAACTGCCATGAAATAATAAATACTCAGACCGGCTGGAAGTCTATAAGAAGCCAAGAAAAGTTAACTTTTCTTTGCTTTTACTGAAACGTCAGAATTGTTATTGCAATTGTGACAGTTTACTGGCTTCGACTTGGTAACCAAGCTCTGTGGTTGCTAGGGAGATTATTGAACGATACGAGCGAGCGAAACTACTCTGTTTCAGCTTCGGCTCAATTTTTAGGGTTCCGTACCCAAAGGGTAAAAACGGGACCCTATTACTGAGACTTCGCTGTCCGTCCGTTTGTCACCAGGCTGTATCTCAAGAACGGTGATAGCTAGACAGTTGAAATTTTCACAGATGATGTATTTCTATTGCCGCTAAAACAACAAATACTAAAAATAAAATAAAATCAAATAAAAATTTAAAGGGGCTCCCATACAACAAACTTACAGATAATGGTACTGAAGTCTTCGTGCGCGAGTCCCACTCTCACTTGGTGTACCTATTCTTTTTAACTTTCTTGAACGTTTGATGGTCGTATTGTCCGGAAATACCATAAGCGACAATTTGTTCTACAATGCAGTCGTGCGAGGCGGGACATCTCTAGAAAAAAATCTCAACCAATAGGTCAATCGATTCCAGTTTTTATTGGGAACGATCAAACGTCTATTTGGGACTAACTACACTTACAAGCAAGGATACTCATTTTTTTTTAATGTGGGTACACACCACAATTTTTATATTAAACTGATACAAAGATATCAAAGCTCAAAAGTTGATTGGAGTTCGGGTAGCGAAGTGGTTAACGCACTGGACCGGCAATCCAGAGGTACCGGGTTCGATTCCCGGTCTCGTCCCCCAGGTAACTCATTTCAATTTTTGTATCAATAGTTTAATTGTAAAACCTCCTATAAATTTATCACTCATTGAATGAAGTTCTCATGATAACCTATTAACGTCGGGAGTCTTTTAAAATCTTGAATTTAGGTTATTTATTCTGTGTTACATGGAGTTCTGCGCTCGCCTTGACCTGTATGCATGTCTGTAGTTCCGCGGAAGCTCCCAACCTGGCGACCTTCAGCTTTCTTGCTGATGGTGTGGTGTTACTACGTTACGAACGAAACGAATTGGTTTGAGCTACTAAATATGAGCTAATAAAAAAACTGGCCAAGAGCATGTCGGGCCACGCTCAGTGTAGGGTTCCGTAGTTACTCATCCTTCACAATAGACTTAAGTTACGGGAAAGATTTCATGCTCTATAAAAAGGTCGTAAACGCCAAAGTAACTGTAATTACTTATTACCTTCTGGAAGTCAACTTACGTCCTTTTAAGAAAATCATGAAATTTTTCGATAACCCAAAAACGGCTGGACCGATTTTGTTCAATATAGTTTTCATTGAAAGTACCTATAAGGCCTCATTTCCATGAATTTTCCCATAATTTTTTGATGCGTGGTTGAAAAGTTAGAGGGGGGTGACGCAATTTTTTTTATTTTCGGAACAAATATTTACAAAACTGGTGACTTTATCAAAAAATAATGTTTAGAGACCCCTATTATTTTTAAAAGACCTATTCAACGACACCGTACACACTACTTTTGGAACGAAAACAAAAATTCACCCCCACTTTATGTGTTCGAGAGGCATCCGAAAAAAAAATTTTTTTTAGTTTTTATTTTACCGTTTTGTCGGCGTAATACATACACATACTCACACCAAATTTCAGCTTTCTAGTACTTATGATCACGGAGCTAAGCCGCGGACGGACAGACGGACATGGCGAAACTATAAGGGTTCCTAGTTGACTACGGAACCCTAAAAAGTAACCCCCAATGAAAATATGTTACAAGTTTAACATTTGTATTTGCGTGTCTGTGTCGTTTCTGGTATCAGGCGTGGGAGCAAATAGATCAGCAACCGCGCGGCGGCTTGTGGCGTGCTTCACACACGTGCTTTATTATTATTATTATTTTTTATGTAATGTTTTTTGTCCTAGTTTCGAAGCCGTTCGGGGGGTTTTCGCCACTCTTTTTCGTTGGGGGTAAAAAACCCCGAAATGGCTATAGGGGTCATCCATAAATTACGTCACACGAATTTCATGATTTTTTGCCCCTCCCCCCGTCCTTGGGGGTCATCCATAAATTACGTCACACGAATTTCATGATTTTTTGCCCCTCCCCCCGTCCTTGTCACAGCTGGTCACATTTGGGAGACTCCCCCCTCCCTAGTGTGACGTCACATATTTTGCAAATTTACATTTAGAAATTATTAAAAGAAAACAGCGGTTCCGAAATCGGTTGTATTTCCATTTCAATATTTTTTTTTATAAATATAACATCAAATCAAACAATTAACAACACATAAAACGATGATAGTAGAGCGAGTGGTCGACAAAACAATTGGTATCTTATATTTACACAGATATAGTTGTATATGTTTTGAGGTTTTCGTAAAGTAATAGTTTAAAGTTCGTGTTTTAACACTTATAATAGATTTTGAAATGTGACGTCACGAAATTTAGGACCCCTCCCACCCCCTTGTCACACAATGTCACACTTCATCGACCCCCTCCCTCCCCCTTAACGTGTGATGTAATTTATGGATGGCCCCTTGTCACAGCTGGTCACATTTGTGAGACTCCCCCCCTCCCTAGTGTGACGTCACATATGTTGCAAATTTACATTTACAAATTATTGAATGAAAACAGCGGTTCCGAAATCGGTTTTATTTCCATTTAAATATTTTTTTTTTTATAAAAGTAACATCAAATCAAACAATTAACAAAACAAAAAACGATGATAGTAGAGCGAGTGGTCGACAAAACAATTGGTATCTTATATTTACACATATATAGTTGTATATGTTTTTGAGGTTTTCGTAAAGTAATAGTTTAAAGTTCGTGTTTTAACACTTATAATAGATTTTGAAATGTGACGTCACGAAATTTAGGACCCGTCCCACCCCCTTGTCACACAATGTCACACTTCGTCGACCCCCTCCCTCCCCCTTAACGTGTGACGTAATTTATGGATGGCCCCATAGACATGCCTATAATATTTTAGGAGTTCCTTCGATGCCTCGTGGATCTCATCATCACATCGTAGCAAACCTAACCTACTCAGGGTTCGGAAATTCGGATCGATATTTACCTGAAGTTGTCAAAATCCTATTGATATCTCACTCATACGTCAAACAAAGCCTACGACCTATACCTACGACCGAATAACAAAGCCGCCGCCAAAGTTTAGGTAAATATCAATCCGAATTTCCGAACCCTGACTCACAGAGCTACTCATTTTTAAAGCTACAGAAAAATCTGTTTTTTTTTTTCTAATTATGACACCGTACCAATATCGAGCAAAAAACACGTTCTTTGTATGGCCCCCCTTTATTTTTTATTTTTATAAATATACATTCTGTGAAAATTTCAATCTTCCTATTACGGTTTATGAGAAAATGTTCGTCGAACGAAATATCCCGGAAACACTCCTATTATTCGTATGGAACTCCCCTTTATATTCTATCTATCAGCCACAGACGTCCACTGCTGAACATAGGCCTCCCCCATGACTCGCCACAAAGTGCGATCCACAAAGTGCGAAAGTGCCTTTATATTATTGATTATTTAATATGAATAGTATTTGTTGCTATCATCTTCATCTGTGAAAATTTCAACTGTCTATTTAATAATTCTAGCTATCATGCTTCATGAGATACAGCCTGGTGACAGATGGACAGAGGGAGGGACGGCGGAGTCTTAGTAATAGGGTCCCGGGTTTACCCTTTACGGAATCCTAATAGTAGGTTTAGCTTGATATCAGGGCTATGTGTGTGATGTAAGTTTTTCGATCGGAATCGAACCTTGACCGGGTCGGGCCGGCCTTGCCTTGACTGTAATACAGACATTGGCCCTCACGGACTTACAGCTGCAACGCGATTTCTATCAGACACCTTCACCCAGCATAACTGTGACTCGCAACTTTATGTCGTACGACAAATACTCGCGGTTGGCGCAGTGGTTAAGCAGCCTACTGAGCCGGCGGTGATGTTTAATTATTTTGTTAATCCAGATTTTTCTAAATTTTGGGGGTCAAAAACGTAAAAAGAATATTACACGAATTTCGAGAAATGGTCATAAATGTCGCGGAACTTTTAAGACCCATAAACTTTAAGGGTTGGGCTGAGAGAGGTTGGAAAATATAATAAAAAACAGATTTTTATGCAAGGGCATAATCGTGTAATAATCAAGAAATTAATAATGAACCATTGATACAAAGATAAAAGCTCAAAGAGAAATTGAAATGCGTAACCTGGTGTAAGAGACCGGGGATCGAACCCTGTACCTATGGAATGCCGGCCCAGCGCGTTAACCTTTCCGCCACCCTAACGCCCAAGCAACCTTCCGATTTTTTCCTTATGCTTTGTGTGTGTAATATTTCCTGTATATTTCAGGTCGCGATAAAGATCATAGACAAAAGCCGACTGGACGAAGACAACCTCAAGAAGACATTCAGAGAGATCGCCATCATGAAGCGATTACGGCATCCACACATTGTTCGACTGTATCAGGTAAATGAAATACCTTCATATTCATACGCATACTCATGTTCATACTCACATTCATGTTTATTGGTAATATTAAGTATTTTACACGTCAGTAATACATTACATCACGTATTCGTTAAGTAAATGAATATTTAGGTATCTATAACTTAAATATCCTTTTTAGGGTTCCGCACCCAAATGGTAAAAAAGGGACCCTATTACTAATACTAAGCCTCCGCCGTCCGTCTGTCACCAGGCTGTATCTCAAGAACCGTGATAGCTAGACAGTTGAAATTTTCACAGATGATGTATTTCTGTTGCTGCTATAACAACAAATACTAATAAGTTTCTGTCAAAAATGACATTTTAGTGGCAAGCTTTTATAGCCGACTGTACTTTTCTTTGGATATCCATCAAATGCTCACTGAGACGATTCTAAAGAGCCCAAACTCGGTAGGATTGCGTTTTCTATTATAAAGTTCCTATGGCCACCTTCCGGCTCCATCATCAGATCAGCCCCATGGTACCATATTATTGTATTGTCATCAAAGTTAAGTAAGTATGCAAAATTTCAGCTCAATCGGTTGACGATATCTGCTTCAAAATTGAGTTGCAAGATTTCACCCGAACAAACATACTTTAAACATACCATGCAAGCTAAATAAAAGCTTGTAAAAACAGAATAAAATAAATATTCAAGTGGGGCTCCCATACAAAAAACGTGATTTTGCTGTTTTTTGCTCGATACTGCCACTTGACTGTATCTCATGAACCGTGCTACCCATCACCACAAAACAGATAGGTACAGAAATCAATCTACATACAAGCGCGCCCGAGCAAACGCACACATAGACATTGCTCACCGACACGATATCTCGGACCAGTTCGGACCAGTGCGAGCGCGAGTGCCATCCGCTTGACGTGTCCGTGAGCAATGTCTATGTGTGCGTTTGCTCGAGCGCGCTTGTATGTAGATTGATTTCTGTACCTATCTGTTTTGTGCCATCACGGTTCATGAGATACAGTCTGTGTACGAAACGGGTTTACTCCCGTCGTAGAATCGCTCGACATGTTTTAGAGCGTTAGCGCGTAGTCTCCGATTGGCAGCCGCCGCTCCTGATGATGAATCGCGTACCGATTCGAAACATGTCGAGCGATAGATGTTATCGTTGTACTTTTGTATATTTTTCTTTTTATTTATCGTATTTATTTGTTAACGAGTACTTTCGTTGTTTCCAGGTTATGGAGAGCACGCACACGATATATTTAGTAACAGAATATGCTCCAAATGGTGAAATATTTGGTAAGTTTCCACTTTCGGGTCTATTTCGTCGAATATTTCAATTCGCCGAAAAATCGTTGAAAGCGTTTTTCCCCACGAAAAATCCCGAAGAGTTTATGATTTATGATTATGAAACAAAACTTTTATGGCAAATGAGAATTATGGCAAGTGATACATCTATGAGAAATGAAATTCGGGGAAGTTAAGGTATCCGCTATTCAAATGCTGGTTTTGTTGCAGATCACCTGGTATCCAAAGGGCGAATGCCAGAACCCCAGGCGGCCAGATTATTCTCCCAAATGGTATCCGCCGTCGGATACTGCCACACGCGCGGCGTGGTGCACAGAGACCTCAAAGCCGAGAACCTACTCTTAGATACACATATGAACATTAAGGTATGTCGGCCCAAGTGTCTTTTTGACGTGATAACGTCTTATAAATCGATGAACGCTGGTTGCACGCCGAAAAAGTATGACTCATTGTCACGTTCCGCCTGAGCCGAGCGTGCGAGCGAGAGCGCGGAACAAGCGATAGAGAGGCACGATCGGCCTATTAATTTTGTTTGCGTAATATATGTGACAAATTGTAATTAAATTAACTTACAATGTTCTGATAATGGCAAAACTTTCGTCGGAGCATTCGAATATATTTTTTCATAATTGTGGTGTAGTTTTTGGTAGACGGTGATACTAAAAGGATTACGGGATAGTTGTTACCGAACAATGCTAAAGAATACCTAGCATGCTTTTTATTCTTGAAGAGTGCACTAAAGTTATATTTTGATAATGGCACAAATTTCGTCGGTGCCGTTGGAATATATTTTTTGATGCGCCACACGCCACACGGTCAGACATTGGGTATTTTTACTAGTCTGAGTCTATGGGCATTTTGAAACAAGAGACCGTTAATAGTAAAAAACAGGGTTAAGTATGTCTTTTTTTCCTTCGGAGTCACCCTCTACTTTATAATACAAAAGGTTTCTCCTGCTCAAAGAGTACGTTTCTTCAGCATCGCGAAGCATAAATTCAAATTCAAATTCAAATTGTTTATTGTCAGAAAGTGAGTATTTGTAAAGGTAACAATATAATATGTTGAATGTTCGTCACAATCAGCCAGAGTTTGGCGCACAACACAATGGTAGATATAAGCGCACACCACATGTCAATTAAATAAATTATACAATAATACAATAGTCAAAATAGTATGTAGTCAAATTGGTATAAATAATAATAAAAAAACTATGTTATAATAATTAAATAATGTCAATTGTAGGTACAATACAGAATAAATAGCGCCGGTTGTATGAGTTAGCTTATGACATAGCTTATGACACTCAGATTATATTCGTACTCGTTCGCGTCACTCGCTCATAGTTATAAATCGCTTCGTCTCACAATCGCCTATTTTGGCCCCTTGTCAAACAATCTTCTATTGTGCTCAGTTGGCAGACTTCGGGTTTAGCAACGAGTACGTGCCGGGCGCCGCGCTGGCCACGTGGTGCGGCTCGCCGCCGTACGCGGCGCCGGAGCTGTTCGAGGGCCGCCAGTACGACGGGCCCCGGGCTGACATATGGGTAAGGAGGATACTTACACATTCCATCACCATCCATCCATCCTTTCCTCCTTCCTCCGTTTACCCTTATTCCGATCCTTTGCCCTTATTCCAATTTCATGCTACAGGAATACTGGTGGAACATATCGGGAATCGAACCCGTTACCTTTATTTTACCGGTCTAGCGTGTTTAGCACTCCACCATCCCAACCTTTAGATTTTACCTTCATGCTTTGTGTGTCGCGAACCTTTGATCCGCAAGATCTTTGCATTGTTTATTTGAAAGGCTTTAAACCGTCTTTAGACCTGTATTCTACCAGTTCTAACTTATGGCTGTGAAACTTGGTCAACAACACTTCATCACAGGGAAAGGCTAGCAAAATGCCAACGTGCCATGGAAAGAAGCATGCTAGGGTTAAAAATCAAAGACAGAGTCAGGAACGCAGACATAAGAACAAGAACAAAACTCACAGACATTCTTACCCGGATAGATGTTCAAAAATGGAGATGGACTGGACATATGCTACGCCACCCCATTAACAAATGGAGCAAGCAAGTCACCCTCTGGCAACCAAGAGTCGGTAAAAGAAGCAGGGGCCGTCAAGTGAGGAGATGGGAAGATGACTTGAAACAGACAGCGGGACCATTCTGGATGAGAGTAGCAAGGGACAGGACCCATTGGAAGGAATTGGAGGAGGCCTATGCCAAAAGGCACACCGAACTTAGGGACTTCTTGTAACCCTATGTTTAGGAATAAAAGGCTATTATTATTATTATTAAACCGTCTTTCTACGCATTTAAATTTTTCTTTGAAAAAAAGAAAGAAAGAAAGAATGAAAACACATTTATTGCAGCGAAGAAGACGCACCACCATTACAAAGAACTTTGTGCTTTGATCTTTGTATCAAAAAATGTAAAAAGTTTGTGTGGGCTTCTTCAATTTAAGAGTTGCGTTCTTGTTGTACCAATCGCCAACCGTTTCTTTCTTGGGCTTACTCCTTCACTTCTTGGTAAGACGTGACTAACCTTTTTTTTTATTTGCTCAAAGTAATTCTGTCGTGGCCTTCCTCTACCTCGCTTTCCCTCCATTTTTCCTTCTACGTTATTTTTGAGGAAAAAGTTAAGTCTTAGCAGATGCCCTATCATTTTTCCTCTTCTATTTTCTATTACTTAGTAGTGTCCTTTTCTCTCCTATCCTATTCGAGACCTCGTCATTTGAGATTTCTTACCGTGGTGTTAGTTCATTTTTTTTATTCCAGTCGTTAGGCGTAGTGCTTTACGTGCTGGTTTGCGGAGCGCTGCCTTTCGACGGCAGCACGTTACACGAATTAAGAACAGTCGTACTGAGCGGCAAGTTCCGAATACCATACTTCATGTCGCAAGGTAAGTCATCTCATAATTAAAACAATAGACTGATGTTACTAGTCTACATCATATTGTAGTTACATGTCCAAAATTAGCTCAATTTAATATTTTTCTTCGATTTCCGCGACTGTCACACATTTAAATAAAACAATTTAAACGCATTATATCGCGTATATTAATTATTTGAGCCTACCTGACTT